>DVZN01000989.1:0-11104 GCA_018237365.1 Caria ino melicerta
TCTTCATACATACACGCCAGTTTCGGAGACTCTTGACCCCACCCTCGGATAATATACGGCCGATTTGGTCGTGGAATATGTATTTCACTTTATCACACTCGTTTATATATCCATATATATTACTACATAGTATATATACGTATATATTTTACTTGTGCATATACATATTATATTTTATTATAGTAGACCTATTTCTATTTTTTTATTATTCCTAACTTTATTAATGCTCAGTTTTTATATACTAAGATATAAATTTTATCATTACTTATTTTTCTACAACATTATAATTATATACTATTTTTATTTGAAGTTCTACTTTTTTATTAATTAATTTGTAATGTAAATGGCAGTATCAACAATAAGCTATTGTCGCTCTTGCTAGGGACTCCCACTTTTGCCTGATTGGGCACAGGTCACTGAAGGCGTTGTGTTCTATTTTATCTAATTTTGCCTGTAGACAGTTACAACAGTTTGGGGGTGTATTGGTTAAATATTCACTGCATTTACTTCTTATGTGTGAACCCCCACAGTGGCTACACTTTTGCTCAGTCTCGGTGCACAGTTTTCCGGAACACATAATGAGTGGAGAATGATCCTCCACTCTTAGACGCTGTAAGTTCAGGTGAATGTGTCCCTCATCGGTCATATGCCTCCAGAGAACCGATGCAACTCTGGCGACTACGTGAACCACGTGGGGGTTTTTGGTTTTCTTTCTAAAAATTATATTTATATGCCTATCCTCTTCATTTAAATTCTGGAATAGTTTTTTATTTTGTCTCGGTAATGCTTTTTTGATATCTTCGTTAGAATTGTAATCAAATACATATGTTATTACTATAAGTGGCTTTTTATTTACTATGTCCTCTACATTTTAAGTGTTTTCTACGGTTTTTAATTTTTCTATATTTGTCTTCTTTCTTTTTCTGAATTACAGCTAAGTATTATTTTTCTATCTTTTGCCTTACGTATATTTTCTATTTCGAGTCCTTCCTCTTTTGCTTTTATCGTTTTTCTTAAACATTCTAAAACTTCTTGCCCTGACTCTGTTTCGTCTTGGGATGTAATAACAACCCAGTGAAGGGCGGTTCGCTCAGTGTACTTTCTACTGCTGGGAGCCGCCACTACACTGGCGTAAGATCGGATTTCCTATTGTTGATGTTGCTCTGTTGTTTGTTTTAATTCTTCTAATTATTTATTGTTTTCATTTGTAATATGTAGATTTTCTTTCTGGTATTTTTTAATATTTAAATATTCATTATATTTAAATATTCGTTTTGATGTGTGCATTGGCTGATATGTCAGCTTATATTTTGGCTACGCAAAAACCGCAAAAAATGGCGACGTATAGAGATAAACTGATTTTAAGAAATAAATCATTTTGTATCATTCTGCCCCACCAGTGGGGCACTTTGATACATGGGGTGGGGCAGTTTGATACGTATTTTAGATCCATATGAAATGCAAATTTAAACTGACTAAAAACCCAATTTATACTGTATTATTACTTAAAATTAAGAAATAAAACAAAATTATTGATTGAGATCGCAAAATACTTTTTATTAAGAGCCATAATACACATTAGCCATAATCAGTCTCTTAAGTTACTTAAGGAATAAAATCACAGAAAAAACAATATTGTCATCATAGAACAAGACTAATTCTCTGTTATTTTCTTAATTATATATACTTACTAAGTAATCAGACTTTAACATTGAATATTGTTAATGAAAACATAATATAATTTCCTATCAAAATGAACAATGTTTTTCTTAAAAAATTAAACAAACATCAAAAATTTAACAAAAATAATCATAAAAACTCTCATAAAAATTACAAAACAATCTACTGGATATTATATCGAGTTAAACCTACCGAAAATGAATAAAGCGACGATGTTCGAGATGTGCCTTTGGAGGAAGTTGGTTTTGGTAATTGCAAAACTACATCTCTAACATCCACACTTGCTTTGTCTTCCACAATTGGAAATATAAACTTAGAAGACCCTGCTTTTTTTCTGAGATATAATACTTCATATTCTGTCACATTATACTTAAATACAACTTTGGCAACGTAGTAAACCACAGTTTTCTTCTTCTCAAACTTAATTAGCAGGAAATCTCCAATATTTATGTGTTCAGGATTAACTGGTTCTTCATTAATTACCTCTTCTTCCGATTCCGACGGCATTTCAATGTGTTCACTATCACTCGTCATCACGACTTCATCTTGACTAGAATCGGAATCTATTTCTGCAGGCAAAGAAGTCACTCTCTTTTTCTTTTTTGGCTCAGTTAATCCCAAAAGATTTTTCGCTGTTTTCAATTCTTTTGCATGCTGTTTTGCTTTTTGTAATTCACTTTTCCTGTTCTTTTCATTACGTAAGCTTTCTAATCTATTTTTTTCTGGTGTTTCAGTGTATATTCTTGATCGTCCCTTTTCTCTTCCCTTTCTTTTTAAGACACTGTTAGTAATCGCCTTTTTTGGATAAGGTCTAACTACTTCAGGAGTAGGAATAGCCTTTGATGAAGAAACATATAGAGGATCGTCAGCATTAGACACTGAAACTGGGTCGGCATCCAAAGTAGGAGTTTTATTTTGTTCTCTATCAACAACCTCATTATTTTGACTTGTTTCTGAGTCTACAAAATGTAAATATTGTGTGTTGTGAGTGTTCTCATCTGTCGAATCGTGATAACCTGTGCTGAAAATGTCTATTGGTGCAAAGTCGTCGTCGCCAAATACCAGTTTACTAATTGGCCATATTCCAGGTTTGGAAAAACCACCTATGATATTCTTTGGTGTAAATGATTCCAAATATGCTAATTTTGACAGTTCAGCAATGTTGTATATGGTCAAAGTTTTTCCAACATTTTGAATGTGCCAGTCGTTAAAAGCTATCTTCAATTTGCCTTTGAAGGGTCCGAACACACTGACATCAAGCGGTTGCAATTTGTGTGACGTGTGGGGGAAAACTCAAATAAACAATACCGTTTTCACGACAGTAGTTAACAGCTTCTATTAAAATGTGAGATTCGTGGTTGTCACAAATGATTAGAATTGGGTTATCCTTATTGCTCGAAGTAAGGCGTTGAATGTGTTTCAAAACTCTTATAAACAATTCTGATGTCATCCAGCCGCTTCTGTTTGCCAACCCTAGACTTCCATCAGGAGCACCATTTAGGAAGTGATCTTTATAGTGAACTCTTGGAAAGACATAAACTGGAGGTAGAGAAGAACCAGTTGCAGTAATAATACCACAGAAAGTAACTAACTCTCCGCGTTCTGCAGAAACTATTTGTCCCACTTGTCTTTGTTTTCTTCCAGCAATAACTTTAGGAGTGGAAAGGACTGTTGTTTATGCTTGTTTCGTCTAAGTTTATTATTCGATCGGATGTAAAATTGTATTGTCTCATTATGCGTTCGTAATTATCATGAAATTGAGCTACAGCTACAGCTTTATTGAAAGCAAAGCTTCTTGCTGCGCTTGTGTTTTCTGGTTTTCGTAGACTCAATTCTGGGTTTCTCTTCCTGAAGCCAGCTGCCCAATCTTTTCCAGCGCATTTGTTTTCTTTCCAGGATTTTGGATAATTACACCCTGAGGATTCTGCGTACTCGTATGCCAAAGTCAAAAGCTGTTTCAATGTAAGGCCGTAGTGCATTTTACTGCAATTCAATAAATATTGAGTCAATGCCTTTTCTTGTTCGGTTGAAAAAACTTGTGCAACGGTATACTTGGAACCATAGATGTTTGATGAAGTAGCTGTAGCAGTGTGTGATGATAAAGCTGCAGTAGTAGTGTGTGCTGAAGATGATGCTATTTGTGCCATCTCCATAGATGGTGCTATTTGTGGTGAAGATGGACCTGCTTGTGATGAAGAAGATTCTGCTTGTAATGAAGAGGATGCTTCATTTATAGATAATGTTCTGGTAGCTTCAAATGATTTTCTGGCTTTTTCTATGCGATGTTGTAGGGTTGCAGTTTTGATGCCACATTTGTCGGCTGCAGCTTACCTAAGCTGTTATTTCTGAACTCGTTGCCTATGGATTTCTAGTTTTTTATTTAAATAATTTATTTTCTTGATTTATTTTAATTTGAACCTTTTATAATGTGATTATTCTTAAATTTTAATTTTCGTTGATTTTATAAGAACTTACTATTTCAGTACGAATATCTAGTTTTTTTATTTGAATAATTTAATTTTGTTGATTTATGTAAAAAAAATTCTTAATTGTTTTAAAACTTTAATTTGTGTTGATTATAAAAGAACTTACTGTTTCTGTTGTTTATTTTTAATAAATAAATCTATTGATATATTGTATATGGCGTTTATTTTGAAATTAATTGAAAAATTAGGAAAAAATCTATTTATATAACAAAATCGATTATTTTCTTAAGAAAAGTCGATTATTTATTAATCGATTTTTCATACTTAAAAAAAATCGATTAATTAATTATTTTTTTATCAACAATGTCACATCCCTAACGCCACTTCCAACACGTTAATGACCGTTGAGGCCCAACGGCAAACTGGCGGCGAGCGGTGTCACAACAGTCATTCTTGTGAATGTCCTTGAGCATTCTAGTGATGTACCGGACTGTGTAGCGTTTATCGGTTTTGAGATATAGATACTGTACCAATGTGCCCCGTGAATCAAAGTGCCCCTCCTCCCCCTATACTCAGAATTATGATATTTACACCCATTGTATGAATTCACAAAAATTATAACAAAAATACGAAAAAAAAGTTTTGACTCACCGTGACAAGATGCATGCGGCGTTCCGCTCCCACTGTCGCTTGCGTACTGAGGGGCGCGGTAAGCGTATACTGAATCGTCGCGGAGCGGAATAGGAGGAGGGGAAATGTCACTTACTACCGTGTTCCCAATTACCCGCCGTTCCCAATTCCCCCACTTTCCCCTAATTGACATACAGTTTTATTCAAAATTTGATGTCACTTAAAATCAGTAATGATGAATTGTGTGGCACCAAATATGACATCCACAACATTCTAAGGTTTTTGTCCTTAGGAAAGCGATACATACAATGAGTATCGCAGGTTGATTCACAGCCAGAGGCACAACACCCGCGACTTCCCATAATAGTAGATTTCGTCCTTAGCTATAGCAATATTCACTACCACAGGTGTCTACCTCAACCAAAACGGTGGGCCCACAAACACAAGTGTCTTACTCAAACAAAAGGAAGGACACAAAATATTCACAATCACAAGCGTCTTCAAGATATAATTGATAGCGTCAAGATATAACCAAAACAATCAAAAACAACGTAAAACTTAGAGTAAAACGCAAGTACTTAACTCAAACGTTAAGAGCAGACATTGAACGTTTTACGAGGTTTTGACTTATTTGAAACGGGTACTGTTAATTTTATATCATCGCTTCATCGCTTAAGAGAAAGATGACGGCAAACACAACGAGACTAGCGCTGTGCGGTTACATTTCGAACAAGGTGTCATGGGACTGGTGCTGGTTTAGCAGAACTCATTACCCATCGGTACTCTAGCGACACGAGTGACCACACGAGTGATCGAGTTAGCGTGCCTGACGACGTTTTGACCTTTACAACCCGAACTCTACCATCTTTTCCCGGATGAACCTCTAGTATTCTACCTCGTGGCCACAAATTGCGGGGTCCATCTGGGTCTACTATAAATACCAAGTCGCCAACATGCAAAGGCCTTTCTTCGCCTTGCCATTTCTTTCTAGGTACCATTTCAGGCAACACCTCTCTTACCCATCTCTTCCAATACATGTCAGCGAGTCTTTGTGACACGCGCCATTGCTTCCTAAGGTATAGATCCGAGTCATTAAATTCTCCCAGGTTAGGCAAACCTGCTAGTTCTACCGATGTAGAAACGTTCGATAACCCTAGTAGAAAATGATTAGGCGTCAAACTTTCAGGATCGCCTTCTTCCACTGACACGTGTGTCAGTGGTCTATTGTTCACCATATTCTCTACTTCGGCAAGAACTGTAAGTAGAGTTTCCTCTTTTGGAGCTCTTTCTTTTAATATAATTTTAAGAGACGACTTCACGCTACGTATCAGCCGCTCCCAAGCCCCACCCCAGTGTGGGCTGACTGGTGGTATAAAAGTCCAAATCGTGCCATGATTTAATGCTTCTGACTTCAAGTAATCTTTTTCTAGATCTAAAATAGACTTCTGTAATTCAGTGTCAGCCCCCCTAAAATTTGTGGCATTATCCGTGTAGAGGTGTTTAGGCCAACCTCTTCGCGCTGCCATCCTTCTTAAAGCCATTATAAATGAGTCCGAGGTGAGATTATGGACAACCTCGATGTGAATGGCTCTAATAGTAAGACATGTAAAAAGCACGCCGTAACGCTTCTCGCGGCGTCTTCCCACCGTGACTTCCATTGGTCCAAATAAATCGGCACCACAGTATGTAAAAGCGCGCTGGTGATGGGCCATCCGCGCTTGAGGTAAGTCTCCGATCCGTGGTATTTCAGGTTTACATTTCCTTATTTTACATGTCATACATTTAGATGATATATATTTAACTGTTGGTCTTACTCTTATTATCCAATATTTCTGTTTTAGATTGTTCACAACCATTTCCTGGTTACTGTGAGCTGCACTGATATGGTAAGCTCTCACAATTAGCCTTGTGATATAATTACGCCCATCTAGGATAATAGGTGTTTTTGTTTCAGGTGGGACGTCTGCTGCAGCACCTATACGGCCGCCGGCACGTAAAACTCCGTGTTCGTCGATGAACGGTGTTAAGGTAAGTAGTTTACTACATTTAGGTAAGTTTTCTTTCCTTTTTAACAAATTAAGCTCTTCATAGAACGACTCAGCTTGTGAGCTTCGTAAAAGTAAATTTTCAGCCTTTTTCAGCGTATTTTCTTCAGATTCGTAAGTATATTTTCTGCATTTATTTACAAAATTTAATACCATATAAGTAGATTTTACTAAGCGAATCCACGAGGAAAATCTTTCCGGATTAGGTATAGGTAAGTCTATTTTTTCAGTTTCTTGACAATTTGTTAAAACATATTCTAAATCATTTTTATTTATTTCAGGACACATTTCAAGACCAGGCCATTTATGTTCCGGTTGTTGCAGAAAGCTCGGTCCATACAGCCAATCCTTCTCCAATGCTAAACAATCAAAAGATTCTCTCGTAGCAACATCCGCTATATTTAATTTTGAAGGTACGTATCTCCATTCATTGATGTTCGTAAGCTCGTCTATTTCACCTAGGCGGTGAGCTACAAACGCTTTATAATTACGTGTATTATTTGATATCCAGTGTAACACTGTTGTCGAATCGCTCCAGAAATATCTATACTCTGGGACCAACTTGTGTTCTTTAGTTATAGTGTCGGCCAATCTAGCAGCTAAAAGCGCTGACTGCAATTCAGCCCTAGGCATCGATAGCGGGCGCACCGGGCACACGCGACATTTACTCGCTATAAATGCCACATATATACAGTTATTAAATATCCAACGCCAGTAAGCTACAGCGCACATAGCCTTTGTAGATGAGTCACAAAATATATGTAACTGTAGGTTGTTATACCGAATTCCCATCGCGCCGTCTGCGCGCGTATTCACGGTTGCAGTCGGGTAATATCTGGGCAAACGTACTTGTTTAATATATTCTAATAAATGAATCCATTCCTGCCATTTATTATAGGTTTGATCACAAATAGGATCATCCCAGCCAATGTTTTGACGCCATGTATCTTGTAAAATGATTTTTCCTGTAATAGTAAATGGTGATAAAAAACCATAAACATCAAATATAGACATAACAACCCTTAATATGTCTCTTTTAGTTGGCCGTTGAGTTCCATTAAGAATGTTTTCAGGAATACGTTTCAGCGATACGTCAAACTGTAAAACATCTTCACACGGCGACCAAATGAGACCGAGTGTGCGTTCACCTTCGTACTCTTGGTCGATTTTGAACCTTACAGCCGATTTACCGTGAGATTCTTTTGGAATGCCGTCCAAGATTTCAGGCCGATTACTACTCCAATTACGTATATGAAAACCACCTTGCTTATGAATGAAAGTAATACCTTGTACTAGCTGCCTGGCGGTTTTTTCATCTTCTACGCTATCGATATAATCATCCATATAGTGTTGTTGACATATAGCAGCCGCCGCGGCAGGCATAGTCGATTCAAATCGTGATGCGTTTTTATTTTTTACGAATTGTGCAATGAATGGTGAGCAGTTTGCTCCAAAAATCAAAGAGGTCATTACGTAGGTTTTTAATGATTTTTTATTATAATCAGATGAATTATCATTTTTTAACAAGTATTTATTATCTCGAAATAAAAATCTAAAACTATTTCTATCTTCAGGTCTTATTTTTACTCGCAAAAACATGTCTTTTATGTCCGCAGTTACTGCTATTTTATTTTCTCGGAATCTTAACATTATGCCAAATAGTGACGTCAGTAGATCAGGACCTTTAAGAAGAAGATCATTGAGAGATACTCCATTCGACTTAGCTTTGGCATCAAAAACAAGACGGAGTTTACTTTTATTCGGGTTGTCCACCCCAAAATGAGGCAGATACCAGGTTTTTCCCTTCTCTTTTGGGTTCACCAACTCTTCAGCATAGTCATTAACTAATAAATGTTCAATCCTTTCAGTGTATCTCTGTGCAAACTCTTCATTAAGGTGCATCTTCCGCTCGACTCCATTTAATCTTGACACAGCAGTAAGGTAAGAATCCGGTAGCTTACATTCTTTGTTTTTCCACGGTAGACCAACTTGCCACCTCCCTTCCGAGGTAAGTGTACATGTCTGATCCAGCAATTCTATAGCCCGCTGGTCCTCGACGTTTTGACGGGGTTTACTTGATATGCCCATCGTGTCTATGGTAAAGGACTTACGCACTTCTTCAAGTATCTCTTGAAGGATACGTTCATTTTCAGTAATATTTAGTAAAGAGTGAGAAGAGGGTGTGTTAATTGCCGTAGGTACTCTGCCATGAAGACACCAACCTAATGGAGTTCGTGTGGCACACGGTTCTCCTGGTTTACCTACTATAGTTTGTAAAGCAATCAATAAATGGCTATTGTCCTGACCTATAAGAATTTCCGGTTTGACTTGTTTGGTAATCAAGTAGCTCTTAATACTATTAAAATGACTATAATTTTCACAATTAATTAAACATAAATTTTGTTTGGGCAAATTAAGTTCATTCATACTCCTAGCACAAATAGTAAACATCGCGCCTTCATTGTTAGATAAGGTTAAATCTATCAATTGAGTATCACACACTAATGCGTTATGGTCCCATGCACCACGCACACGAAGCCGCTCGCTGCGCCCGCGCACTCCTACATTGGCAGCGAGGGCGGAGCTTATGAGGCTAATTGTCGATCCATCGTCTAACAACGCGGTTGTGTTTACCGTGCCGTTAGGCCCGTGAATTTTTACCGGAACAACTTTTAATAATACACTGTACTTACTTGTATCTATGTTGGTTACCGTTTCAGTTTGCACTTCTCGTTCTGTCACCTCGCGTACCAGAGTATCGGGCCGGCGAGAACTAGGCTTATAATGTAATAAACGATGGTGCGGTTGCATACACCCATCGACGTCACACAGTGGCGCGGTACACGTTTGCCTATCGTGATGGGATATTAAACACCTATAACAAATACCATAACGCTTCACATGTTCCCATCTGTCTTTACGTAAAGATTTTTTAAACTTTTTACATTCACTTAACATATGATTAGGTAAAAAACAAAAACGACACTTATTACACTCATTTAGGCCACTTTGAAATAACACTGTTTGTTGTTGATTTAAATTATTTTCGTATTTACGTTTAAAAATATCCATCTTTGAATTAACCAAAGTAGCACTGCACGTTGATATTTTAACGGATTCTTCATACAAAAAGTCTGCTAAAATCTCCAACCTAGACTTTCCTGCCGTTGTAATACGTGGATAGCTGTAGTCCACCCATTTAGCTAGGAGAACTGAGGGCAATTTAGACAGTATCACTGACACTACTTCCACTCCATGCAGATATTCACAACGCCCTAGGGCGTGCACTGCTGCCACGTAATTTTTTATTTTAATCGAAAATGGAATAATATCCTTGTGGTATTCTGTACTCAACGGGCTGAGTTTTCTTATTTCCTGCATGACCCCGGCTATTATCCCCTCAGGGGCTCCGAATCGAAGTTCTAGTGTTGACATCACAGTATCTGGAGATGTAGCTGACATCAACAAGGCAGCAATTGCTTCCCTGGCCGGGCCCCGTAGGCACTTCCGCAGCCGCCATAAATTTTCTTGACCACTGAAGCCGTATACTTTCGAAGACTCCTCGTACGCTTGTTTAAACAATAACCATTCCATCGGGTTACCAGCAAAAACTGGCAGGTCATTTTGCGTACTAATACGGCTGGCTCCGTTGTAGCAGTTACTGACTGAAGTGGTGACAAGTTCCTTTAATGCACAAGCCAGCTGTTGAATCGTACCATCAGTGCCGGCGGTAGCCGACGGTGGCATAAACGTACTGTCGTGTTTGTCCTGATCTGCTGTACGTTGCTGCCCTTCCAACTCAACTCGGCTGTGGTCAACCCACTTCTCAATATCAGTATGTGTTATACTCGGTACTGCTATTTCACTCTTGTTTTCCGACGATGCTGGACTGTATTCTTCTTTAAGATCCGCAAGGTCCACCGCCAACTTCTTGTCAATCAGCTCCATTTGGATCCGCGCCTTTGCCTGTGCTGCTTCATACTCTAATTTTTTCTTTTGTGCTTCGCGAACAGATGATGCACTTTTTCCTCTTTTGGACATCTTAGTCTTTAATGTAGGTGTTGATTTTACTTCCTCAAGCTCCATAGTAGCTTCTCTTGTCCTTTTGAAAGCAATTTCAGACTTTATACCTTTGTTCTCAATTTCATCACCGCGACCGTTAATTGATTCTTTTTCTAGTTTATTCCCCTCACTTGTACTTGGCGGTGGTGTGTGGAACATCGTGATACGGCTCGAAGACCACTTTTGTAGACGTTGGGGGGAATAAAATGCTTGAATTAGCCAACACTTTTAATTTTATTAAATATATTATAGGTGACGGTA
>DVZN01000990.1:0-11097 GCA_018237365.1 Caria ino melicerta
GATTCCCGGATCGGCGGGCAACTGGTTCTAAGTATGAGTTTTATCAGTTTTTCTGAAAAATTAACCTTGCCTGGGATTGGATTTGTGCCCGATTGTGCCGATATATGAGCGTGACGATATTTATTTATTTTTAGGTATATCATTCATTAGCGAGCCCAAGACAGACCTTTTAAGGGTCTGACCATTATGTCGATTTTGTGATTTTTTTAAATTTTGTATTTTTTGTATTTTTGTATTTTCCCAGACGATTTCGGCCACGGCGACTGCTTCATCTCCTTTCTCATTACGTATCCTTGTGTGTTCGCTTGTGACTTACATATCCAACTTTGTTAACCAATATTCGCGTACGTACGCGGCATGTGATCACATCATCCACATCATTATAGCAGTATAGTTGATTGCTTTCAGCTCATCTCTTTTGCCATCGAATTTAAAAATCAGATACTTTAGCTTCAGGTCGCTTGCAGCCTGTTGCTCCCAATGTACAGGATATGTCACAAGTGCCCATGTGACGTTTCAGCACGTCCTTGAACCTGAGGAGTTGTCGGCCATGCTTTCGCTTATCTACCTACCTACATATAGGTACATTGTAAAGACGACCACTAGGATAAACTTTAGAAAATACTTGTGCTAAATTATGACCGTTGTCGCGTATAATCTTTTCATATGGGTGTCTGTTTACTCTATACTAGCTGTTCCCGCGGTTTCACCCGTGTATTCATGGTAACGTTTAAAAGTGTTACAAAGTTTATACCTCAAATCAGTCTAGTATTTCCTGAGATTAGCTCATCCAAATTCTTTCATGTTATTATACTGTAGATAAGTAGATATCAGCAGGCTTTTACTGTTTTGTTCGTGTTAAATTTCAACATTAAAACATGCCTTTACAAATTATACCTACTAAGTACACAAATAGAATACTACTAATAGAATAAATTAGTACGTTAGTCTGGCTTAACAGTCCTAAGCTATGCTAGGACAGGTTTAAGTTTTTACTAAATGTGCCCTTTTGCACGGTACAAACGGTGCGCGGTAAAAAGCATCCTAAAATGTTGACCCGGGCTATAATCTACTATACATTTGATAAATAAAATTGAAATCCGTACAGTAGTTTTTGCATGAACAATGAACAGACGCATTATATGTCGGTATGGATACTTCAAGCGTAATGCGAGATCGTCAGCAAGGAATTTACCATTAAATTTGTTGGAGACTCGAGTACGGGAGCTGTATTGAACATGCCTCCATTTACCATCAATCTGCTATTAGCCTATGATTAAAATATTTTTAAATCATAGACATTATTATGTAAATCTACACATCAACACAAATAAATAAAATTGAAGGTTCTGTTTAAATAATATCAAAATAACCACTTTTTAATGAGTGCATGTAAAAGTTTAAACGTTACAAATTACAAAAGAATATTTTTTTGTCTGTTTTGCTGTTTGTTCCAGATAATCTTCAAAACAACTTGACCGATTTTAACGAAACTTCTCAGATAGATAATTGATGTTACAGGAAGTATTAGTCTACTTTTATTTTGGGGAAAAGAATTATGGTTCAGTCCAAAAAATAAGTAGTTACATGAAAACTTCTTAAAGACGCGGGTAACAGCTAGTTACGTAACAAAAAACTTATGGTGTAACACATTGTTTAGGTACTCACACTTTATAGACGTATTTACATGGACGTACTTACTCTCTGCCTGCGCTGCAAGGGATTCTAATTAAATGAGGGAAATCTGTATAAAAACAATGTTAGAAATCAATATTATCTATATTTTACAATATCTTTAGTCATAACGAGATTTGTAGTTTAACAAATTATTTCAACGCAGCGACAAAGAACAGAAAATATATACAATCAATTCTGTGGGAGTTTAAGACATTTATTGAGTCATATTTAGTGTCATTATTACAGCTGGTCCACACGACATTTCATACTGACAAAACATTTCAATTCAATTCTTGTTTTTTTTGGACTCCACCGAGATTACGGTGATTCTGGCAATGTCAGAGTTGCAAAAGACAATGTTTTTCTACCATTTTATGATGGTAGAAAAATATATTTTTTTTAGATATGTTTGGGTCAAAACCAATTTATTCTCAATATAATTGATTCTATGATATAAGAACCTGAGCAAGAGAATAATTTTCTTAAATTAAAAAATAACAATATTAATTTGATTGTAATAACTATGGATTTTTTTTAAATGACATTTACTATTAGGGGATAGTAATTGTAGAAAGTACGACTTGATCACTTGGGGTAAGACGATTCTTAACGATTGTGTAGAAATCAATAAATCATTATAAATTATTTTTTGTAATTTACACGAAAAAAAAATCTTTACCAACATATTTAATGAAGTCTGTCACTATTAAAAAGCTATATTATAAATGATAAATATAAGATACATTTCGCTAAAATTAAGTAAGTATATTGGTTGTTCAGCAATGATATTCTTACCATAACCTAGTCAAAATAAAAAATAAATATAACATATTTAATATATTCATTGAAGTAGCAAACCACAGGACTATAATAGCCCTTTTAGAGAATCACAACGTTTTTATGAGCTTGTTAGTATGAAGTATTTGTCATGTGGACCTACTATTTTATATAGCAAATAAATCAAACACCTTATTTCGAGATTCAGTTGGCCTTAAAATAAGTAAGGTTAAGACCTTACTTATAATCTTTACCTATGAAGAAAAATTACATAAGAAAGTCATTGAAATTGATTAACATGTAAAATAATTATTGCTGAACATAGAAGATTCGTGCAGTTGAATCCATAATTTATTCTTTCTTAAAACCAGTTGGAAAATGATTTAAAACTAATTAATCAATTTTAATTTATATATGTACATAAAAAGTACATAGATGCAAACAAGGCTCCTCCTCTTTTATGAAACAGATAGTCGCTTTGGAAGTAGAGATGGATAAAAAACTTACTTGGTCATTACTGTGACCGGTTATTTAAAAGTAACATTGAAAAATACTCATTACTTTGTGTATAGTTTTTTTTTTTGTAACATAGGTTAATAGTTAGAGCCTACATTATGAAATTTATTCGTTATGTGGGTTAACATACGACTAAATTAGGAATAACCTTCACAGTTTACACATCACACTGAACGATTTAGGTATTTCAAAAAATATAATTTAATATTTAGACATACAAAGCAATATTTTTATTTATAACATTTTTAAGTTTTGTTTTTGATTTAATAAAGTACTGGCAACATATTTATACACCTATATAACATGAAAATGCCGAAATTTATTTTGAGATTTTCAGAATGTAGTTTATATAATTATTATTTAAACAAAGGTTTGTCTTTGTTAAAATAATAATTATTTCAAATTGATGTTTGATATACAAAAGCTCTTTGGTTCGCATCACAACCACAAGGCACTATGTTCCAAGACACTGATATTTTGTAACATTATTGCCCTCTGATGAGTAACGTTGATATTTTTAGGCGGTTGATGACTGTTATTTAATCGTCGTTACAGTCAATATCAATACATCTATTTGAAAGTAAGAAAACAACATACCAGTACTTAATGACCTATTATTTCAAATACAGAATTTAATTTCGTTAATTATTTAGAATCCAAAAAAAGTGGTGTACATTTAAAAAACGAATCAAATTGACAAAAGATTATATTAGCACCGCCAATTTTGTCGATAGAACCCCTCCTTTGTTAAGCTACCAACTTCAACTGTTTTTAATCAACTTAAAAAGAGGAGTGTTTCTCAATTCAAAGTAATCTTTGGTATGTTCAGTAATAATTCTACGATTCTTTCCGATTCCAGTTTCATTTTAATAAACTTTCTATAAAACATTTTATAAAAAAGGTATATACATACGAGGGGTGGCGCTTTTAAAGTAAAGCTATAAAGTAGTATTTCTGTAATAAAAAAATCAACAAGAAAAGACGACCTTATTAAGTACGCAATAAAGTCGCTATTTATATGAACAGGCTAGGTGTCATAGTATGGACCATATCATATAAATTTGGCAAAGGTTTAATTAAAAGTTTAAGAGGAATATCTCTTGAGATTTTTTAAATAATGTAGGAAAGAGGTTATCTCTTCATTTTTTTATTAAGATTTGAATAAGACAGGCACCGTTGATAAATTTGTCTCCAAGGGCTGGTACCCTGACATTATTTATGATGTTAATAGATTGGAAATGTCCCTTCTTCCATTTGCTGCAATCTGGTACATTACAATTAAAAAATCCTAAAGCCATTCGATTGTATAGGAGGGGTGTAGTCGACCACTTTTTTGTAGTTTTATTTACATTTCGAGTTTAAAGTGTAATTCTACCTCGATAATAAAATAGGTCCTATTTTGTGAAATTTTTGTCACTGACATAAAAGCTAACATATTCCACCTTTTTTAACCAGTTTATTTAAAATAAATACTCAATGAGTAAGATTTATCAACAGTGCCCTCTATAACTATACATAAGCATTAAGGCTTCGTATACTCTGTCCTGCTAAACTCAACCATACAAGATTTAACAATAGCAACATTAATACACTCTTAGTTAACATATATGATATTGTTTATTACATATTAAGTGTAATCAGTCTTTGTCTTGATCTGAAGTAATTACAAGTTTTACTAAGGATATAAATCTAGTCCTAACCTGGAAGAGACTATAGTATAATTTGCACAAATTGGTGTTGAATTTCTCCTTTACATGTGCTTTTTAGGGTATTGTTAGTATATATTTATTTTAAAATTGCCCCTGCTTTATATAACCTTCTAAAAATATGTACAGAGAGGTAGTAATTAAAGCACTTGGTTGGGCAAAATGTAATAAAGGTTTTTTTAAACCTGTGTCTGTTGAGTATCTACTTTTATATTCATTTGTATTTAATATGTTTTAGATATATGGATAAATTAGAGTTGTAAGTGTTTGTGTATAAGTGTCAAATATGTAGATAAACCTTTTGAAAGATTATAATTGTAAGAGAATTTTATGAAAAACATAACGTAAGCTGGTATATAACCAGTTTCTTTCGACTTGCACAGTCAAACGCTGTCGAAAATAGCAGTAAAATAAGCTTACTTACAAAACCAAAGGTTTCGTTTATGCCTCTAACGGTGCAACTTAACCCATTATTTTCATGATATTGATATTTTTATCAGCCCACTATAAAAAAGGGATGTAATGTTATGAGATTTTCATTTTTTGTGAGGTACTTGTACACTACCTCGAAAATTTGTAAAAATCTGTAGTTTTTATTATTAAATGTACACATTTCTATTTATAAAAATTACACTGCTAAAAATAATTTGTATCCAAGATTTTTGTTGTCTCAATACGGAACTCCAATCCAGTATCGGTACAGATTTTTGTTAGCAATGTAACTACCATATAGTAATCCAGCTTTATGTTCAAAACAGAAATATTTTGACAAATAACAGATTTAATTTATTTATTGTTTGATATATGTAACTGAAGTGGCCGCAGTATAGCCATTACTGCATTGCATAATTTAAAGTAGAGTTACTATCGTTTTACGGAAAGTGGTTCTCGTGGTAACAGAATCTGACTCAGTACAAATGCACAATAAAGGTTGCAGGTCCATTTTAACCCACAAATACTATTGGTACAAAATTGTTGTGTTTCTATTGACAAACTTGGACTACACACGAATTCAATTTTGCAATATGTTGGGTAGTTAAGGAACTTAATACTGTTAATTAGTTACGAATGAACTTTTTTTTATTGCTTTCCAACCTACCCCTTTACAAATAATTGGTGTAATACTATTTATTTTTATTATATGATATTGATAAATAACGCAGTATGACGCCCTCTAGCTAGGTGGACGGAAGATTTGAAGTAAGCTGACTGAATTGCGAAAACGGGAGATCGGGTCTTATGACGTACTCTGCGGGAGAACTACGTCCAGCAGTGGACTGCAAAAGGCTAATGTATGTATACGTGGCGCGATACTGGTGAATTTAATTGAATATACTAGAGGTCAGTAATTGAAAAATAGTAGTAGTCTGGAATCATTAATTAAAAAAAATATTTTCTAGCAAACTAAATAAATAATGTAAGCAAAATGTTAGGAAAAATATTATTTTAAATAATTATGTCAGATAATTTACTATTAATTTTTAATTACTGACCTTTAGTACAACCAATGGCGCCACACTGTATGTTGTTGACACCTTTAATGTTTGAAATATATGTATTTGTATAGCAAATTAAGTTAACATGACATATTACTTGCCATTTTTATTTGGAAAAAATATTCCAGTCAATTGTTAAGACGCATGTAATGTCATCGGTTATTTGTCAAACGGGGGTAGTAAAATTTTCGGGTAATTAAGCCAGATAAACACTAGCTTATCTGTCGTTGCATTTTCCACCTTGTGTTTAATATAATAAAGTCTTTATTAATTGTTAAATTGGTGTTTTAACCTGCATTCTATACACCTGTCCACATTGATGTAAATTGTGAGTGTAATTTAAATTGCGATACGACTAAACGCTTATAGCACTAATAGTCCATCAAAGAGTATTTTTGTTTCTTCGACTTGACCACTGTTGATCGAGACTAGTTTAGAAATTCTTCTGAATTTTATGTCAAAAATGTTCACTTCACTTGTTCACTTCACACACCAAAATGTCACTTAACACTAGTTTAGTTCACAGCCGTCAACAATAGTTTTAAGACTCTAGCTTACAAATCCAACTTCACCGAATAGTCACATTTAATCATTACTTAACATTACATCCTAGAAATGTATAGATATAACTAAAGAATTATACTATGATCTCTTAATGATAATAATGAAGCAATATATTGAGTTAAACATAGTGATAATTATATTAAGAAATGTATGGAGTGTTAAAGATTTACCCTCCTAAAGATAATTATGAAGAAATGTTTGGAGCATTAAAGATTCAACCTCTTCATGATAATGACAAAGAAATGCATGGAAGGTAATAGATTTAATGTCGTAAAGATTTTCTATACATTTGTGACGGGATTAATCGTAGAGTTAGGATTCAATGTAAATAATCAGTGTAGATACATGTTAACGCTAGAGTCCCTCAGGCCGCACGTGCGGCCGGTACTAACAACAGTTTATCGTCCTGTGGGAACAGCAGTGGCAACAAGGCCACGGTCACACTGAATTCTTAACCAGGGACTCCGTGGCCATGAGAAGCATTTTGAACTGTTTCGTAAGCGCATATCCTGGATTCGAATCTAGGAATGCCACTATCTGCTTTTGTAACTCTCTAATTACGCCCGGTAGGTGCTCTCTTGTTACTTGATTTTTTGTGTCCAAATTCATGACTGCTTCTTCGAGATATCTAAAATTAAAAAGGGTTGTTTGAAAATTTCCTGTAGTGATATTATTTTCATAAAATTCTTTAAATTGTTACGATATTGTTACAATATATCAATAAAACCAATAACCAATTTTGATTATTGGTTTATTTCATAATTTTAAACAATTTCGGGCATTGATTAAATTTTTTTACTGGAAAAAATGAGATGTCCTTTTCATAATATTGGGAGGCAAACCAAACAGATGTTATGTCAAGAAATATTTGCCGTCTAGACAGTAAAGATTAAAGGGCCATTGTGAACCTGAGGTCCAGTTGTTGAGTCTCGTGTAAAAGTAGGTATGCCGGTAAAGTTACTTTTTGTCACCTGTTGGCACACACATCATTGCTACCTTTGGTGTGTATGGGCATTGTGAATTTCTTATCACCGAGAAATCCATCTATTTCCTCCTCCAAGACGGAACCTGTCAACGATAAGTACTGATGTTATAGCAGCAGAAATAGATAAGGCACTTGTATCAATCCGGACGAGCCGTTGCGGAACTCTACCATCTAGATAGAGGTCCCGGTGGTGACGGTGCTCGTCTTTGATGCGCCGCACAGTTTACGATTTCACTAATCTAGAAGGACAAAAATGAAAATGTCGAGTATTTAAAAACAATGTTTTTATAATTTTATTACACTGACAAGTAAGCGCTCTACCTGATTATACAACGGAGACATCCCTCGCCGACGCGGTCCCTTTATAACAATGGTCGAAACTACCTGATACTGGTTGTGGCAGTCGGCCGTTCAATGAGTGTGACTGTAAACTCTAACGTGAACGCTTGTGTTTCTAAGTTTTGTGCAATTGTATACGAATTTTTGCTATGGATTCAATAAATAGAGGTAATTACCTGTTTATTAATTTTTTTTAATCTTCACAGATGTATATTTATATGTTTTTACTACCCAGTTTAATAAAACCTTATTAAAATAAATTTTTTTCTTAATAAATTTTTTTCAATCAGTACTATACTGTATAGTAATACGTAGTAATGTTGTGGTTAGTAGCTTAAATTATTTTATGTTTCACATATTTTCAGTTCATATAAACATTCTTTTGCGAATTTTTGCGATTTTAAATATTTTGTATTTTTTGTTATAGGTTTCCAAATTAAACGAAAATCATTATTCGATTTTTGGAATTCTGTTCCGCCTAAGGGTCGATTGAGTAAAGTAATCGGTTTTGTGAAGATTACTTTTGGTGCTTCATTTCTTAAAGAAGGGCAAGAGAATGAATTGAAAGCATTTTTGAAAAATGAATGCGAAAAAATTCGTTCAAAATGGGAACGGAAACAGAGGCGAATGGACTTGTTTCTACGAGAGCATGAACCGTGGTTGAATGAATATTTAACATTTAATATGCTTGAGGAAGTAGATGAATCTTCACAACCAGCTTCTAGCAAAGGTAGACCTCAAAAAAGTTTTGAACATAGCTCAATTAAAACAAGAAAGAGGAAAGTTCAACACTTGATAACTGAATATAGCAATGATCAATTAACTTTAGCTGCACAGATTAGTGTTAGAGCCAGTGGCAAACGAGATGCTGCTCTACTAATGCAGGAAATAGCTATGGCTTCACCAACGCGAGCGACTACTATCAAAAAAGTTCGAAGACTTTATGACGACAGAAAAAAGCAAAATCCATATACTGCAGAAGAAGCTTTGGCCTTTTTTATTTCAAATAACTTTACGGTTCAGACATACAAAAACGTCCAACGAGAAGCAAAAGAAAGGGGATTTAATATATATCCTTGCTATGATTATGTAGCGCAGGTGAAGAGCCAGTGCTACCCTTCAGTTGAAAACATAACTGTTACTGACATATCGGCCGAAGTAAGACTGGATGCTCTTCTGAGTCATACTGCCCTAAGAATATGTAAAAACATTCTTGGGGCAGTGATTGACACCAGAGTTTTAAATTATACTTTAATTTATAAGTGGGGATGCGATGGTTCCTCGGGTCATAGTTTATATAAACAACCATTTGAAGATCCAGATAGTACAGATGAATATATGTTCATAATATCATTGGTCCCAATAAAACTAGAAGACAGTTCACATAAAACCATTTGGGAAAATCCACGACCGTCTTCACCTAGATTCTGTCGCGTAATTAAATTTATTTATAAGAAAGAAACCGCTGAACTAATCAAAGAAGAATGCAGAAATATTGAAAACCAAATACAGGAATTAGTGCCAACTCTCATTGAAGTCAAAGGCGTAAATATTTCTGTCGCCCATAAGTTGATTTTATCAATGATAGACGGCAAGGTATGTAATGTTTTATCAGAAAATAAATCAACTCAAAGATGTTTTATCTGTAAAGCTACATCAAAAGAGATGAATGTGGCAACAATGACCAAAGAACCAGATGAAACAATGTATCAGTTTGGTATATCAAGTTTGCATGCGTATATTCGCTGTATGGAATGTCTGTTAAATATAAGTTACCGTTTGAATATAAGAGAGTGGCAAATCAGAAGGAAAAAAAATAAAGAAATTTTCCAAAAAAGGAAAATTGAAATTAAGAAAAAGTTCAAAGAAATTGGTCTCATTATTGATAAAGTAAAACCCGGTTTTGGTACCAGCAACGATGGTAACACCGCTCGAGCATTTTTTCATAACTTTAAAACAACCGCGCGAGTTACTGAACTGGATGAAAAATTAATTGATCAACTTGGAACAATTCCCGCAGCCATAGCTTCAGGATATGAAATAGATACAGTTAAATTTCAAAGTTATTGTATCGAAACTAGAGAATTATATCTCAGTTTATATCCATGGTATAACATGCCAGCTACAATGCACAAAATTTTAGTACATGGAGCTGATATAATAAAAAATTCCATTATACCAGTGGGACAAATGTCTGAAGAAGCTTCAGAAGCAAAAAATAAAGATATTCGCAAAGCTCGATTGGGGCATACAATGAAGACTAGTAGATATAGAACAAATTACGACTTAATTAAATATTTATTAATCAGTTCTGATCCGCATATAACTTTATTGCGAAAACTACCGTTAAAACATGTAGCGAAACATAATACAAAATTAAAAATGCTTTTAAAAATCAAATAAATATTCCATTGTTGTAACCAAATTTTATTTTTATTTATTGTAAAACCTGAATAAATACATTTAGAGTCACCTACATAGCCTACGCATTTTTGTCCAGCTAGATTGGTCAAATCGTATACTGTGGGTCGGGCAAATTTTCTTTAACATGTTTTTCAGATTATTCTTAGTAAGCATGACATTGCCCGGGATTGGAATGTGCCCGAAGTGGCGATAGACTTGCCACCTAACACATCATGGGCCCTATTTTCTTGGCTAATCGTGGGTATTCTAGTATGGACATACAAGTCATGGAGATATTAGCACACCTCTGCCTATCTCTTCGGGGATAGTAGGCGTGAAAGTATTATTTCTATTTATAACTAGCTGTTGCTCGCGACTTCGTTCGCGTGGGACAAAATTCTCGTTATTCCCGTGTAAATTCCGATCCTTCAGAAACTCCGGGATAAATATGTATTATTCTGGGTCTTAAGCTACCTATATACCAAATGTCATCGTGATCAGTTCAGTAGTATTTGCGTGAAAGAGTAAGAAACATCCATATATACAAATATATGATATCAATATCTCCGAAACCGGCGTGTATGTATGTAGAGAGTAATGAATGTGGAGGAAGCTAGGCAAGTATGTAGGAGTC
>DVZN01000991.1:0-11097 GCA_018237365.1 Caria ino melicerta
TCTTATTTCGCTATTGCGAATTCGGTCCGCGAGCGTTACTCCACAAATTTTTCGGAGCGCACGCATTTCGACCGCATCAAATAAACTGCTAACCAGACAAGTATTCTTTGCTAACCAATCGTGAATCTTGCTGACCAAGTATTTATTTTGCGGATATCCTGTTTGTTTGGCGGATACATATTTTGAGCGTACTATTTATGATAAAATTACTGATCATTATCAAGATTATTTACGAAACAAAGGTTGCTTATTGTTTATTTTCTTGCATACAAAATGTTTAAATGCTGATCAATTGAATATTTTTTTTGTGGCTAGCCAAATTTTATTACGGCTGAACTTTTAATTACTTCTCTTATTTAAATACTAGTGGAAACCCGCGACTTCGTCCGCGTGGGACTTTCAAAACATTTTATGAATTTTTTTTTTGCACGGATCCCTAATACTTTTTCCAAAATAAAAGTAGCTCAAGTTACTCCTTATTACATTAGCTATCTGTTAGTGAAAGTCCCGTCAAAATAGGTGCTACCGTTCCAGGAACAAGCCGACATACAAAAATTGTAAATAACGTTTTGGTACTTCATATCTTCAAATGAAAACGCTTGTACTGGCAAATAAGCAGACTATTCCCTGATGGCAAGAATGTAAAAGCGCCTATATACATAAAATGGTAACGATGCGTTGCAAACCTAAGGTCGGGATGTAGAGCGTCGTTCAAAAGTAATTTGAATTTCGTCAAGTTTTGGTACTTGTTTATTTTTGTAACTAGATTCATAGCATGTTTTTAAATGAGTACCAATGGCACCAGCACACGGATTTTTCTGTTGGCCCAAAGGTTGACTGGTGGAGAATGCCGAAAGGCATTAAGGTCACCTTTTGTACGAACTTATTTTGTTAGGTGTACAATAAACTTAAATAAATAAATATTATAAACAGACACTCCAGTTTTATTTATTGGTATAGATTGCTAACTGGCATTATAAAACGAGCCTTTTTAGTTCGAATTTCAAAGGTCGTCTTTCTAAGTTAAGTAAAACGCTTATATTGTTGGCAGTGATTCCCTGATTGTAAGAAATATACGCCTCCTATAAACACCGAAGATGTTTATGGTGTAGTTCCAACCTGAAGCCGGAATGTTAAACCTTGTGCAAAATTAAGTTTACCAGCTGCCTTCGTCTCCAAACCGGAACAGGTCAAAGGCATAAATATTCGAGGGCAAATAAGCAGACTATTCCCTGATGGCAAGAATGTAAAAGCGCCTATAGACATAAGATGGTAACGATGCGTTGCAAACCTAAGGTCGGGATGTAGAGCCTCGTTCAAAAGTAAGTTACCGGTTGTGAGTTAGCCGGTAACTTACTTTTGCACTCCGAATCGGAACTCGTCGATGGCAAACAATGACGTCACGGCGGCAGGAACAGGTTACGTGGTGGTGCCAATCTGGACGAGAAGTTGGGAAACTATCATCCCGTTAAAGATGTTATTGCGAAGGCGCACTGATTAGTAACTATTGCCATTTCGAAAAAACTTAATGACGGGTATAATAAAACAAGTCCACTGTGTCGTGTAAATTTTATTTACCTCTTATGCATAACGTATGTCGTCATCGCACGTTTACAAATATTACATAGTTCAGAGTACATTGGTCAAAATAATCGCCTATAACAGTTTCAACTTTAATACAATTTGTTCACTCTGTAACCGCAGGGGAAGCGATAACTCACGAAAGCCTAGCATACCGTCCAGTTACAGATACATTAACGCCTCTAACTGTACCAAGCTGGAGCTCATCTCAGAACCTATACTACTGGAGGCAGTTGCACCCGAATGACAATTTAAACTCCATTATCTGCATGTTAAATAATAATCATAATTTAGATACACCTATATATCCTACCTAATCCTGTTGAGCTTTTTGTCTTATGAGTAATATTGATGCAGTAAATTGTATTCTTAGTAATTACATTTTCAAGATACACGCCTATACAAGGCCATGTTATTGTACACATATACTATTTAAATTATGCGCCTCGGTATATTTCGTGTTTACGAATTTAACCGATCAAGAAACCAATGTGTGATCGTCGTTTTAGCCGCCAAAAGTCGTCAGTACCGCGACTACGATGGAAGTGACGGCACGCAATATTTCAGTATTAAGAAGTGTATAGAGCTGTAATGTTTTTAAAAAGTCTGAAAATTAATATTTTAATGAAGTTCAAGACCGCGTGGTCAAAGCCACTGGCATATCCAGACGATTTTTGCAAAATTCAATAAGGGACAAAGAAAATAATGGTAGGTCTACATTTAACACACCTAAGAAAGGAAGGCCAAAGAATTTCAGGTTAAAACTGGACAGTTATGATTACAGTGTGATTAGAAACATGGCATACGACTTTCATTAAAGATTTGAGGAAGTTCCTACTGTAAAGTCTTTAAAAATTAAACTAATGGACGCTATTGGTTTCCAAGGATGTGCATCCAAGAAAAATTCTTAAAGATATGTGGTTTAGATTTATAAAGACAGAAAAGAACGGAAGTCTCCTTGCAGAAAAACGCCTAAAGAGAATTGAATATATTAAGAAAATACAGGCTTTAAGAGCTGCCGGAAAAAATATTGTATACATGAATAACATATGATTCATGTTTATACTTTTCACGCACAAGGCATGTCTTCGCTTCATAAAAATAAAAAAGGGGTTAAACAGCCGATTTCTAAATTTAAGCGAAATGATTTCCGAAGCTTGACGAATATAGCCGAAGCGCATAATTTAAATAGTATATGTGAACGAGTAACATGAAAATTGCTACTTACAATCTGTACCTACGCCAGAAAAATGAACAATAGACACCGCAGAATTTCGTCAATTATAAATCACCGTAGAATTTTGTCAAGTATAAATAAAATTATTGATCGACTTTAGTAACTTACGATATATGTTAACGTACAAAGTAAAATATGTTTACATCAGTGTACAAAATTTGTACGAAAGGAATAGCACTTCTATCGATATATGTAGTTGGTGATCATTTTGAACTGCCTACCTAAGCTTAAATTACTATATTAGAAATATGACTCAAGTATCACTTATAAATTGATGCGCTTGGTTATAATTGATAGCGAAGTTGCTATACGCTGTTTTGAACATTAAAGAACATTGGGTCGACAATGATCCTACAGTCGATACAGATGGCTACCAGTAGTATATGTTCTCAGATAACTCGTACGCAAAATTATATACATTGGAATTGGACTATGTTCTATACATTAATTCCTTATTGTGAAGGTAACCTTACTCTTTGGTAGCGCGAGCCACATGGACCGTAGAATATGCGGGTGGAATGTTATCGAGATGGTGTTTTGGAAATTAACTCAACGGACGCCATTTTGCTTCCTTAAACACAAGTGTAATGTAATCTAAGTATCAAATTTAAAAAGCATTCTATATGCAATATGTTTCAAATAAGTATATACTTTTATTATACCCTTCATGAAAGAGTTTATAAAATTGTTTTCATGGATATTATTGTTTTTAAAAAATTTAATCTACACTGATTATCAAATTTTCATATTAGATTAGATAATAGGTTTGGTATGTTTTAACTTATTTTTTAAACGATTTCCATTATATTTTGTTAAACCATATATATATATATATATATTTCGGACAAAATGGCGCCCATTGATGATTAACATTTCCAGACACGCGATGCGCGTCCGTTTGGCACTTGTGGAGTAAAGAGTGCGCGGAAATGAAAAACCAAAGGACCTGAACACCGTAGCTACTGCGAAAAGCTACGCCAGCGTAACGTCATTATAACACTGCAATACAAAACGTACTACGTATCAGTGCTTTTTACGTCTCAGACATCGTGTCGTTCAGTCAGCTTTGAAGTAACTGGACAATATCTGTCACGTTAAGGGCGTTTCACCAGGGGAGGTATTTTCGGTGTAATGTAACGTCTTTGTCCTGTAATTTAGTTAATGGTGTATATATAGTTTCAATATACTCGACTGGAGAACGGTGGTGTTACATTATTACGGAAGTTATTTTTCAAAATCAGACCTCCAAACTTTCTGAAACTAATCATTGCAGTCCGTGAGTTGACAGTTCCTAAAAATTAAATTAAAATAAAAATATAACTTAATTTATTATTTTCATTTAAAATTGTGATTATCAAGTGATATAAAAATGTGTTAACATTGCTTTAATATTCCACGTTAACGGTGAAGTTAACTGACAACATATTTGGATACTTAGCTTTTATATTATAAGGATTATATTGGTTTGTATAATTATAACATTCAAGTTTATAGTATTGTAATAACGCGCAATATACTAGCGCATACTGACAACGAAATAAGGTTAACATTGCTTTCTTATAATGCACGTTAATGTCAGTCAGAGCCGAGCATGTTAAAAAATAAAATAAAATGTAGAGTAAATAAAAACTTTCTGTAGGTTTTTTTTAAGTTGCAATGAAGTGAACATAGATCTTTAAATATACTTACTTACATTGTTACGAATGAATGATTGAAAATAATTCGCGACATATTTAATAACTTAGCATTTTAAAAATATATATTTCTTAATGTCAACTCTCGGATTGAACAGTACCTTGCAAGTATGTTTTTTTAATATATACAATCAATGAGCGTTCATGTTACAATCACAATGCGTGGTCGGGAGGTCTTCACGGCCGTAACACCATACAAACATATCGCCCTTACAAACAAATAAGCTTCGAATGATATTTAATGCATCTGATATTCGGAAGCAGCTCGCAAATGGCGTTTGGCTCGCTGCGGTCGAGAATTTGAACCGTCAACGGCGCGTATTAAACGTATCCTCTAGTATTTTGATATATCTACAAAATGGTCTAAATATTTTAAAGCATAAGGTTTATAAATGTATTTGAAATATTTTTAAATTGTTTTTTTTTATAGTAGTATCAAAACCATACATAAGGAAATATTTGATTAAGTCAGTTTAAAAAAATAAAACTAAGATTAAAAGTTAGCTTCAAAATACATTTAGTCATAAAAATAAAGAAAGAAGTCACCGACACCTTAGGTTGCAAATATTGAAGTTGGCATTTCCCGGAATAGGTTTTAAAAACATAGATAGATTCTTTAATAGAGATGAAATTTATTTTGTCAACATACCTTTCGACTAATGAGTAAGTATAAAATAAATAAAATGTTTTATTTTATTATATAAAATTTACATAGAGTTGCACATGAAGTGTTGAACTAATCCAAATCTTACAAAATTTATCCATTTGTAAAACTGTTACATAGGAAATAAAGAGACGGCTCTCTTGATAGTAACAGGTAACCGCCGCCTATACGTATATCTTGGCCTACGAGTCCACCGACTGGCCTACCCTCCAGGCCCGAACACGACAGTTCCGAACGCCGACGTTAAGGAGGTTTGATTTCCACACAAAAAGCGATTGCCAAATATTATTATATCAGACAAAAAAAATACCATTTAGCTATTTGGAGCAATTCAATAAAAAGTCAAATTTCATAAATTAAACAATTAGGTTTTTTATACAATTTTAATTTCGATATGTTTGCTAATAATTTTATTTTTAATTTATTTTTTATTAATTCCCTGAAAATAACTAAACAGTATAAATATATGACTTCGTCACAGTAGTAGTTCATTTTATTTTTTGATTAAAAAAACTTCGTAAATGCCTTTTCCATGACTAACATTTCACTGGCGTAATCCGTAACAATGGGAAAGCCATAAAATAAAATACAATGCAACTTCGTATGTCATTTTATTACGTTTGAAAATAAAAATCTTCATTATTCCAAGTATCTTTAAGAAATATTTATAAAATAAGATTTGTGGCATAAACACGACGTATGAAGACGTTTTATGCTCTACGACTATGCCGATATTTATGTGAAAATGTTGTCACATTTAATCATATTTGGCAATCACGTTACAACCTTAGGGCGACGGTAAACTATCATCATTATAACTAATTTTTAAAATTAGATCATCAACGAGGCACCTTCTTAATTAAAATTGTTATAAAATCTCGCTCCAACCAACAATGTTAGCAATCTAAGACAGCACATAAAAAAATGAAAGTATAGTACACAGTACGTTTTTGATACTAACTTGACAAAAAATCTTATACGAAAGGTTATTTAGATATCCGATCCGATTAGTAAGCAAACATGTCCGGTGGCTACACTCGCTCATTAATATTATAATACTGTTACACATATATACACGATTTATAACTTCACTCATAGGTACTCCACCTTCACTTACAAAACAATGATGACAACCGTTGGTGTCATAGACACACATGAGGTACTTTTCAGTGTCGTCAGTAACATAAATAATAAACTAAGTAATAAATAATTAAAAAATAGAAAATAATTTTCTAATTTTATCCATTTGAACACATCCTAGCTACACGTCTAATGTAATATGCTACAGTCGATATAAACGCTATAAAGAAACCGCTATATACACGTACGCTACTGATAAATCCCGTCACGTAAACTCGATTACATATATTTTGTTTAGTTAGCTATTGCATGGAGTTAAGTGGGGCGGGGCAATGACGAACAACCCACAATCATACTTCATTTATTTATTATGATAGACTTCAGTAGATTTAGAGAATGAGACATAAAATAAATAAAAAAGTTCAACTATATTTTTTATGTATGTACAATTTTGTACAATATTTCTCTCTCTCTCTCTATATATATATATATATATCTTCTTTATACCGCAATCTTAATTTGATGTTTGTAGTCACTTTTCCGTTTCACCGTGTTTTAAATTAAAATGATTATAAAACATAAATTTTAAAGAATTTAAATTCTATAAAATTTATGTTTGATATTTTTAAAATTTTTATAACCAAGATAATGTACTTAAAATTATAGGACATAAAACTCTACACGTATAATTAAAAATGCTTTGTATTTATTTTTGTTCGTTAACAACAACCATCATAGCCCCGCTCCCTTAAGTCGACGCACACACATTATAAAACGCTTAACAAAAATATACCATAGCTACGCTCCACTTCCGCAAGTGTGGCATCATACAATAAAATAGAAGATTACAAAACGATATCGTCAACACTGTACACGGGACTGGTGCGCCGTCTGTCGCCGCGCGGGCCTTCACTAAATGCAACACGAATACTCCGCCGGTATCACTTTCATATGGACGAAATTGAGAACTAGCGGTTATATGAATGGAAGCTTTACATATAGTTATATCATTGAACAAACCACACGAATCCTTCGCACCCTAAATTAAGTAAATTATTTGGTTGTTATATAGCTGCAATAAATATATCTTTTTATATTTTTACCCGAATTTGTAAGAAAAAAAGTATTTTTAGAGCATATGGAGGTGTGTCCAAACTTAGGCACGCCCTACAGCCCAAATGGCTAGATGATTTTATATGACTAGTCGTCAGATTGGTCATAATTATGGTGACAGGCTATAAAAATTTCCAAAATGGCGCCCGCAAGTGAAACATAATAGAGAGGTGATGTATTTTTTAATGATAATTTTTCAGTGTTGTTTTAAATTATTCAGATAATATGTACAGTGCGTATGAGCTATACTTTCTGGCTTTTAACGTCGTTTCTTGCCCCAATGCAACAATATGCCCCATCGCATAAATATCGCACTTAGTAAACAAAGCATAATATGTTTATCATACAAAATCTTTTGCCTGTTGGGAATCAAACCCGAGCCTCGTCTATCAGTGTCGTAAGACGGAAACACTCAATGAATGAGACGATTTATAATTCTATACGTATAAAAACATTCAATCTGAATTTTTAGTTGGTAAAGTAAAATCTCACAATATTTAAATATTAAACTACCACTATTATATGAAAAATTTGCAGATTGTTCATGACTAATTGCGACTTAAAATACGTGTGTTATGTACAACAATAAAACAGTATTGTACAAATATTAAACCTGTCCCTCATAAAAGCAGAATAACAAAATTTAAACTTTTGTACATTGTGAAAAAGTATGAAGTATTTAAAGCAAAGCGCTTGTTGAATATTTCCAGATATAGATTTAAATAAAAAATACCTAAGCCTAATTGTACTATTTCATTACATTTTACTATACTATTTTTATGATAAAATAAAAAAATAAGGTAAAGAAACAATTTATAGTCCTATATTAATTATTATTATTTGAATAGTCCTCAATTTCATCCAAGTAAACATTTCCAAAGAAAGGTTAAATAATGAAATATAAGTACAAAGTGAGGGGACAAACGGACAGGCACACATTGATCTAAGTTAAGCTATATACACTGACCTCGGCGAGGCACTTGGTAGACAATATTGGTAGCCGTGTCCGACGAACGAGCTCATCTATTCCCACATATTATCAAATAAAGACTACAATGTCAGTTTTAGTATACGCCTTACCATACCACCATAAAGTAGTATTATTTCAGTGATACAAACTAACAAGAGGAAAATACAACTTTATCGTGTACACAATAAAGTATATTTTTATATATTGTTGACAGGTTGAAACAATACTGATCTAGGGTGTCATTGTAAGGCTTCTGTTTAAAAGTGTTTAATAAATCACTAGGAGAATCTTTCGACATAATTATATTACCTGTGAAAGAGAGTTACGTTTTACGAATTGATGTATTAATTTTTGTATTGTATTTTTTTCTACATTTTAATATGCATAACAAAAAATAGCAGCATTTTAATATGTATAACAAATTTCGTTAGATTTATATGTGGCGTAGTGTTATAAGTTATAAAATTACATCAATATAGTTTCAGTATTTTACCTATACACGTGTATTTTCCATATAATGAAAATTGTGTTTAATTTTAATTGATTTGTTTATTAATTGCACCTCTGCTTTCCGTACTTAGATAGTGACCGAAACACTATTAATTTACAAATTATTTGTCTACGCAGCAAATTTATCGATTTGTATACGCGGTTGACTTATTTACAACGTTCAACATAATTTTACTCATAATTATATGTATTGATACACACTATATTTATTCTTTTGATAAGCACTTTTTAATATGGTAAAGAAATTTAAAAAAGGTAATATGTTGGACTAAATATATTTTTAATTAATAATTAGTATAATAAACTATGTCAGTCGATTTTCCTAATGATTCTAGATAAAATAACTTCAGGTTTGCACTAAAACTAAATTTGTATATAACAAAAATACATAAGACTCATTAAATAAAATATATTGTTGCCATAATATGCAAATGCAATTCTACTTTTCAGAAATGTCAAAAATATTGTTTGTAGAAAAAACTACTATTTCATGGGGATGTCATATAAAAAACTACTTGGAAAATACTCAGATCATTGGAAATTGTTGGCAATATTGTCAAATAGGACGCACTCCAGGCCTATTTCTACCTTAAATATATGATAAAGTGTGATAGTATGGAATACACAAGTTTAAGTACATTAATCTACCGTCAGAGCACTTTTGATCATATTCATATAAAGCATTACGCTACAACAGTTCTTAGTTATAATACAATTTAGTTAATTATCAACAATTTACTAGGGCAACACTCATTTTTGACCAGATCAGAATACACTAAAGATCTACATTTTAGACTCCTAAAGTTTTTGGGGATACCCCAAGAATGTTGCCGTAGTAAAAAATAAAGCCATAGATAGTATCTTACATTTGGAGACTAAAATAAGTTAATAAATAATCGGGAATTGTAATATTTACAAGTCACATCATTTTTATTGGGCAGAATGAACAGAAGTCATTATGTTATTCCATCAACGCCTTTTAATCGCGTAACCGCAGTTGTAATGACAATCGGATATCGGTAGATATACAATAGTTTATAAAAGTATATCGGCAGTCTGATTCTAGGAGGCTAAGGAGACAGATATTTGAGGCTTCCATACTATTTTATTTTTTAACCGATCGTTACCGTGTTTCTTCCAGCTTTTTCAGAATGAATTTACTTATATCGTGCTGAACTCTTTATTGTTATAACATTTGAGTAGTTAAATGTTAATTAACCATGTACGCCAAAATTAAGATATAATGTCGTCAATAATTTCTACGAAAGGCAAATAACTATTTATGTGTATTCAACAACTATGAGAATATTATATCAAGAGTTATATTTTAATTACGATTATTGTATTTTTTTTCATTCACTAGAATTAGCAGTTATTTAAAACAATACATATGATGTACCTATTTTATTTTATGTGTAAGTATAAGAATCAAAGTTTTAGTAGTAAGATTTGTCACATATTGACATATAAAAATACTATTTTATTAGGTATTTAATTTTCACATAAAATCGTGTGTACTTTTAGATAAATTCTATAAGCGGTAAAACATGTCCGGTTGTTAATTAATATGCATTATTATAGTTCGTAATAATTCTCGTAGATCGAATCCTCATCTAAAACTCCTTGTATGATTCAAATATATTTTAACGAAACAATCATGATTGAAATATTTCCGTATATACATTTTAGAAAAATCGTATCAGCAGTAAACCGTGTCCGATTGTCATGAGGTCGGCGAGTAGTGGTGCCGCAGCGGGCTAGTGGAGGGCGTGTGGCGGGGGCGGGGGCGGCTAGTTGAGGGTGTGGTGTCAGGAGGCGGCCAGCTCGTGCTGGCGCGCCGGCCGGTCCGTGCCGCCCGCCAGCAGGTTGTTGTACTCCACCTCCAGGATCTGGCGCGCCTGCGCACGACCACACGTCACACGTTTATTCATTATAAACACTGGATAACTTACACCAACTGACCTAACCCCAAAGTAAGCGAATCGTTTGCTTCACTACGTAGCATTAAATAAAGTCGTGCATAAAATGCGTCTGTCAGTCTCCATGTACGCTTAGATCTTTAAAACTACGCACAAATTTAAATGCGTTTTTTAATAGATAGTGTGATTCAAAAGGAAGGTATGTGTATAATACATGCATAAAATAGAGAAACACTAATAATTTTAGAAGGGTCGCCTCTGTGGTCTAGTGGTGTCGGTATTCGACTTTGACGCGAGAGGTCCTGGGTTCAATTCCTGGATCAGGCAAC
>DVZN01000992.1:0-11095 GCA_018237365.1 Caria ino melicerta
ATATATATATATATATATATATATATATATATATATACATAAAATACTTTGATAATAAAGTGACATAAACATACCCAGCCTGAGTTCCCCGAAGTTACCGCAGCCGATTTTCTTGCCGACGCGAAAGTTGGGCCCCACCATAAGGACGCCCGAGGACGAGGTGACGGAGTGCCGCGACGTGTGCATCGCGCCGCTGCCACCCGCACGCCCGCCCACCGCACCGGTAACGCTGCGACATTCAAAAATCCACTTAAAATATTTTGATAGTATTTTTGTACTATACCTTCATGGTCTCACTATTTGACGAAGAGGAAAGACACAAGAATATTTGAAGAAGACACCGTGGGGTCCGACATAACATTTGCGGTGCCCTGTAATACATAGGTGTTGATTAGGATTTCCCCATGGATTCTTTTTACAGTAAGTACAAGTCAGCGAACAAGCAAAAAGCTTTCTATATGTTAGGAAATAAACAAGGCCTATATAACTGCCACTATGGCTGTTCTTTGCGGACTAACTACGAGAAAGCCTTTGATTCTATCAAAACCTGGGCTGTTCTGAAGATTTTGCAGAGCTGCCAGGAAAACTGCCTAAACCTATAATTGCCTTAACACATATTTTTAGATTACATTGCCTGTAGAACACATTACATGGTCTTAGTAAACAACGCACCATTATCACCTATAGTGAATTAATGATCAGTTGTAAACCAACTTTTAAACTGTCAATACGGCCAGTAAAAGAAAATTGTTTAATTAGTGAAAATTTTTGTTTGATATGTGTTTTAGAAAAGAAAGACTTCTAGGCCTCGGTGCATTAGTGTCTTCTCTTCCCTCCATATAATGAAACAAAATCCTCGGTACTATTATTATTACGTATTAAGCTGATGCGTGTGTGTCTCTGTGTTTGGAGAACTTGGCTAGTTAGTCTTTAAATGAATTTATGGATTGTGCTCTTATGATGTTCTCAGGCAGTCTGTTCTATTCTTGCACCACTGTTAGAAAAAAAGTGCTGTTTAGAACCTCTTTTAGCTTTGGATATAACCAGTTTTATTTAATGGCCCTAAGAATGGTTGTTATTGTTTAGAATTAGGAAGACTTTCAAATTTGGTACATTATAATAGCCGTTGAGAATTTTGAAAGTTTCTATTAGACATCCTCTCTGCCTTCGTTCTTCTAGTGTAGTGAGGCCCAATTTTCTCAGTCTTTGCATATATTCCATACCTCGTAAGCTCTTCACTAATTTTGTTGCTCTTGATGTGGAGGGTATACAAAGACACCCAGACAGAAAGCTTAGTGGATTTATTTTTCACCAGTTGGTGTAAGGCACTTTTTCTCTCTCCCTTTTTTTGGTAAACAATATGCATATATGATATTAATTATATTTATTAAGTATGTATATATATATATCAAGAAAATATTTAATTATAGTTTTAGCTAGCTGTTTCCACAAGTTTGTCTGCTTTTGAATTAAACAAATAAGTTAATGTTTAATTCACACTATAAAAGAAGTGTGACGGTGCAATGGTGGCATACATCTGGACTGCACATGGCACTGGACAGTATTTGCAATATAACTCTATTTTTATTCAATTCTAAAATAAATGTAACCTAAATTACTCGTTATTACATCAGCTATCTGCCAGTGAAAATCCCTTTAAAATCAGTCTAGCTGTTCAAGAAATTAGCCGATACAGAGTAAAAAATTATACAAAAACATTATTTTAGTATTTGTACCATGTATACATACATACATAGATATGCAATTCAAAAGGTAAAAATGGGTTATTTTACTATTACAAACAGAAACTCTAATTGTATTTATTTGTATAGATAATAAAATCAAATTACAATTTGGTAAACAATATGCATATATGATATTAATTTAATATTTTATACTAATTAATTAAAATAAATGACAAAACTAGAAAGATGAAAATTATTTCAAATGTTAGTTGTTCTTAATAAGGAAGGAGCAAGTCATAAAAATATTTGTAGTTGTGGGGAAAAAGTCACTAATATTTTCTCATGATCTGGTTGCTCAGCAGCAGTTTGTTATCAAACATATTTTTTGAAATTTGGCCTAATTTAAGTTATTCAGCAATGGAGAGGGATATGTTTAATCAAGATCAGTCTGGTAGAAGCTAAGACATGGATGAATACCGCCTAGAACAGTCAGTAATAAATAATTAACACAATTTCCTGGTTGGCAAGCAAGTACTAGCCTAACACCTATCTCTCAAATGAGTTATAATCTGTAACAGCTGTTTACTTATCTTTCTATCATAGATTACCCTAACCATTTATAAGGATTCATATAATAATCAAAATCAACCACCAAACAACATTGAAATTACAGGTCTTTTTAAATAAAATAATAGTTGATCATTGAGTAATTAATGACCACTTAATAATAAGCACGACAAATATGCATTACAAGCATTTAAAATACATATTTATATGTTGATTTACTTAAAAAAACATGAAATAATAATATCAAGATTAATGTCACTTTGTTGATTCAAATAAACACCTTGTATCTAATAATAGACTGAAGTCCATTATGATTTCCTGTACAGTAACAATACTTAGTTCAAGAGAAATAAGAATTAAAATTTCTCATACCCATATGCAACCAGACGTCCACACCCTACCATAAGGAAGGATATAACACTGATTATTATTCATACAACAACAATTGTTAATAAATGTATGATTGAGAATAATGTTATAGTAGAATTGTGGCCAAAAATATGATCTGAATACTATTATAACATTATATATTTTATCTACACCTGTTAAAGTTCAAAATAGAATGAACATGTACTCTTTGCTAAATGTCTCTAATTAATATCTACTACAAACAGCATGTTTGTAACTCATAAGCCACAGGTAAGAAATAATTATAAACCATCCATTCATAGACTAAATTGTCTATGATTGTTGTGTTAGTACTATAAACATACTAACATTTAGTAACATGTGCCGCTATTGGCCTATGAAGAAAAAAGGCGACTAAGACATAATAAATGTGATATAACTAATTGATAATTGTTAAGGAACTGCCAACATTATAAAAATACATTATTTTTGTTTAAATATGGCAACACAGTCATCACATAATGTTTACACATGTTTGAATAGACTTAAGCATCTACAGCAGTTTTGAACTGATAGTGTACAATTTTAGCAGAAAGATTTGCTGGTGTACTCATAAAAGAGCTGTTTCAACTACTACATTTCAACATATCAAGTATTCTTCTTAACCACATTTAAAATATTGCTAAATTTCTTTAACATTTGTGGAATTATTGTGCTACTAGCTAGTTATAGTATTAGTTAAGTACAACGATTGAACTGAATGGTGACATTGATGGAACTGATGCATCTCAGTGAGACAAGCGCAAAATTGGTTGAAGTAACTACCTATTTTCAGTCAATAAATTATGTCAAAAATGTGTCTTGCTTTGGTCGCTGAGTCACGCCCTTATATCCACAAAAAGGTAGGCAGAGGTACATACTAGTACCCACGATTAGTCGACGATATTTGTGTGATTGGTGGCAAGTCCATCGCCAATTGGGCACAAATCCAACCCCAGGGAACGTTTTGTTTTTCAGAAAAACTGACAAAACTCGTGAATAGAACAAGTTGCAGTAGTTAGTATGTAGCTGAAGAACTGAGCTGAATTGCAATTAAACAGGTTTGACTTATTTGAAAAGGGCTAAGAATACAATAAAACTTGATATATGGGTGCCACGTGAACTCAATGGACCATGTTCTCAATTGTGATTCTCATTTATGGTGTAATTAAATCGAACCATTTTGAAAGGTTGGTGATGAAATTGGATCACCTAGATCAAGAATGTACGAAAAAATTTGTCAAAGGTCAATCAAGCTGGATAGTCTATAATGAAATCCGGGGTGACATGCTATAAAGTGATTTTAATTGTATGGTGGGCTTGGAAGGGTACCATACATTATAAGTTGTCACTAGATAAACAACCATTGATTCTATTGTTAACAACTGATGAGACTTGAAAAATTGAGAAAAAACTAGGCTTTCATCAAGTCAATATCTAACCAAACATATCTTTAGCTACTTATCAAAAATTGAGATAAGTCTTAATGCATGCATCATATAGCTTTGATTTTGCACCTTCCAATTTTTTCTGGTTTCTTCAGGTAATATATAGGTAGTGTAGTGTAGTAATTTACATCTGTGTAATCATTTATGGTTATGCTATCTTGTATTACATTATTGACTAAGTGAGTAAATCAAGAGAAATTGTATTGGCGGTAATTCTGCTGCACATTCTCTAAACTATTTTCAAATTATTTCTATCTTCCTTCGACTTTATAACAATAAAACGAGACAAAATATTTTTAGAGCTGTCAAATTAATAAGAGTGTACAAACTTGTAAAGATTTTTAACATTGTATTCTAAGGTAGACTAAATGTTAATACAAATATCAAAGCATACTAATTTGACACCACTAAACTCATCTTGTCTCTTTCTTTTTCTTTACGTTGAAGGTAAATAGCAATAACTTAAAAATAGATTAGTCAGTGTACAGCAGAATCACTGCCATAGCCAATTAATTTAAGAATCTTTAATTTAATATAAAAATGAATTTTTGTAGAGGTTTGAAAAGTGAGAGATGTAAGAAAATTAAAATCTTGAAAATTATTTGGAGTAAGGTTTCAGAATTTAGTTCATACAATAAAAATATTTTACTTTTTTATGGTATTGAATGGTAAACAAGCAGATGGATTTCCTGATAGTAAGAAAATAACGCCGCCTATAGGTGGTAATGGTGCATTGCCAGCCAGAGGCCAGGATGTTAGGCCTTGAGTAAGTTTACCAACTGCTTTACCCTCCAAACTAGAACACATAAACGGCAAGCTTTTTAAGTAATAAAGAAATGAGTTAAACAGATAGATGACTTTTTATCTATTATAAGTAACTGAGTCCAATAATATTTAATAAGTTTAGTTTGCTTAATTAAACAGCAAACAAGCACATGCGTAAGTGACTTGGCGTGAAGATATGTATGTATATTATACTATTTAAAAAACACTAAAAAAACAGGGTACCCAAATAAAATCAATTTAGTCCCTGAGATTATAAAACTAACTATGTTTTGTGTACATACCATAATTACGGCATCAAAATATATAGATGACTAAACGTCACTTGAAACCCATATAAAAAAGGGAAGGCAAAACCTTTTTTCTAAGTTTTAAGTTTTGTGGATCTTTTAAATAGTGTGCACCCAGTTGTACAGATAGCATGTGTAATTTAAATGCCGATTATTTAGGCAGTTGCCCCTTAGACATGTTTCACCAAAAATGGTACACTTGTTTGTAAATTATTATTTTTTTAGTGTTTTTAAGCTATTTATTTATATGTTTAAATAATTAACAGAACTGTATTTTCAATATTTGATATGGAAATAGTTTAAGACAATGGGAAAGTCAGGATAATTTTAATCTTGGTATTTGACCCATAATGAAGTTGATAAGTGGAGATGAATGTTTGTATGGGATTGATTCCCTTTCCCAAATAAAGGATATTAAAATCATATATTTATATTATTGATGAAACCTATAGTCTTAATAAATAAACTCCTCATAAGTTAAGCCCTGGGCACATCCTAGTATCATTTTTTTAAAGCATTGGAAAGCAAACAAACAAATTTCTTTTAATATAAAATTAATAAGAAATACAGACCGTCTAGAGACACCAAAGGTGGTAATAGTGTGTTATCAAACTGAGGCCAAGATGTTAGATCTCATATGAAAGTAAGTTTAAAGGCTACCTTACCACCCAAACTGGAGCATGTCAACGGCAAGCACTGACTTTATGGCATGAGGAATAGGTAAAGCAGACATAATTAATCCAGAAAAAAGTTGATATGCTCTACCAACTAATTAAGAGTGACGATGTTTGTGACAGAAAATTTTGTTTTTTTTTATTAAGTTAGGTACTTTGTTTATTATTTGTTACAAATTTATTGGTATTGTAGATCCAGACTTTAGCAATCTAGAGCAAAAAATAGCATTTCAACAAGGTGGATGAAGAATAAAATATTACTTGACCTAGAAATGTAAAATTTAAGGCAGTTTAATGACATATGGTGTTTCAAAATTGTTCAAAATACAAGGTCTTATCACTCACTGAAAGGAAATTTCTAATTATGTGTTTTTTGTGAAAAAGACTTGAAAATACCTAAATATAACATTACTTTTGAAGGTTAACATAACCTTATGTTATATTATAATATCACATGATATATTATATTATCACAAACATTATGTTTTATACACAATATGTAGCCACAGAAAATTAACCTCAATTTTAGCCACTATGGTGACTCATTCTGCAAATCAAAACAGCCAAAGTGAAAGTTTTGCTTCTCTATTTTGAGCATCAGTGTATGTACAAACAAAAATATTAAATAATCTTAATATATTCAATGAATACTACTGAACTGTCATTTTAAACAAGTTAACCACAACAGTATGATACAAGAAATACATTGTTGATTGCATCATGACTGTAAATGATCTTCTTAAGTAAATATTAACTAAATACTTACAATTTCCTATGCATTATTTTGTTTTGTATACATAATCACATTCATGAATTACAAAATTTTGTTAACACCATTATTGTATTCGTTGGTTGCAACTTCACTTGACAAATTAGTGTCATAAACATAGCATACTTGATTTAATTTAAATCTTTACATCATTGTATTGAATGAATCACTGATAATTTTTAACAGAAATTGTTATTTTCTTCACAATTTACTGTAATATTCATACATTAAATATATTTCTATCATTCAAATTGTGCTGTATTGGAGATAAGTACTGTTTTTATTAAGAAATGTTATCACGGCTACTGCGAGATACCACAAGATGTTTATGTCTTGTGATTCACAGATGTAATGTATTAATATTAATTAAAGTGACACTACATAGTAACTTTAAGAGTACACACAACACTGCCACACAATAAAATCTAAATGATAAATCTCATTGATGTTTGACATAATTGATAATAAGCTATACTGATATTTTATCATCAGTGTTAGCTGTGTATTATCTCAAATATTTATATGTAGACACAATGATCTGGAGGATAACAGATACCAGTCAAAAATATTGTAGGTACCTAGTAACTAATAAAATACCGCATATCTTGTATAATAAAATAAAATATAGGATATATAGTGATATTTTAGTAAAAAGTGCAAAAGATTTAGTGCCATGTGCCTAGCACAAAATCAGTGAATCATTTTATTATATTATATGTATCCAGAAGTGCTTATTACACTAGGAATCTTAATAAGTTCATACTAACAATGTGACACATAATTGTTTAAATTTAATTCCACATAACCAACCATTTGTTAAATAAGCTTGGATGTTTATTTAACATACATTTTTTTTTGTATTTATAATAAAATATTTGCACCTCAAAATTTAGTAAAATGATGTTTGTAACATACATTCATACAAATAAATGTTTTTCACTTTAGTGAAATTTGTCATTAACAATTTCTGCATTTTTAGGGGTTTGTGTCAATAACATGATATTTTTATATCAAGGATAAATCACCTTATATGAGATGAGATTAATTTGTCAATTGAGAATATTCATTTATATTTACATGAACTGTGCTTTTTGTTTTGTATTTAAATTGGTTTAAAACTTTAATCAGTATTTATGCTGTTAGTGAAAAGAAATCACATATTTTGATGTTAAATAACCATTATCTAACATTCAGTATCCACATTAGGGTAGAGTGAGGCTTGGCGGTCACCCAGGGTACTGGATGGAAAGGGGAGTCAGTAACTGTACTTGGCAGCCGGAAAAGTATTTTCGTAAGAGGCTCACTGTCCCAGACTCAAATTAGCAACACAATATTATAATTTTTAGTGTTATCTGTCATATTACATTTAAACCATTTTCCAAAACTCTTTCATATATATATTTTAATATCATTTCGAAGGCACCTGCTAACATTATTGCTTGACATTACATGTATGGTGTCTAATAGGCAGTAGTAGTCTCCTGCCACTAAGAGAAACATGTTCTTGTTCTGGCCTATACAACATTTTTTATCAAGTTATATTGTCATAAGCAAATCATACATCTGTATAAGATCCCATTCCCATTAATACAGTATTCAATCAAATAGGTCAATATCGATAACATATAAAACAGACTTAAATATGCAAATAACTGTAATAAAATTCAAAAGTAGTAAGACAGTTGTGACAGTTTACTGAAAACAATACCAACTGTACTAAAATTGGTGTTCATCATTAAACTTAAAAAGTTGGCGTCTTTTACCATATTTAAAATTTATAACCAAACAAAAAGGACACAGTTACAGGAATTATAAGAAGTCAAAATCATTCTAATTCAATTCTTACAACTGGGACATGGAAATGTATATTGTACTTACACAATAAAGAGCCTATAAACAAGAATTGAATTGAAGAATAATTAGATTAAAATGTTTAATTAATAGCATACATAGCACTAGTTACCAATCCAATCACTAACTAAATTAAAAATAATTATCTATTGATTCAGTATACACAGAATGCAATATACAAATGATTATTATATTATCAAGACTAAGAATACAAGTGAATAGAAGAAAATAGTAATAAAATTACATAAGTTAAACATCAGGTATAAATACATTGTTTCAGGTTATATTTCTATATTATTCATTCATAAACGAGATAATAATGTGTTAATGAATAGTAAAAATTAAAAATCTTACGTGGAAGTCCGTTTGTCGTCACTCTGTCGTTCTTTATCCTTGGTGCCTTCACGTTTATTCATAATACTAGTTACTGTGCAGGCACTAAGCCCAGCACTCTAGTCCACTCTTAGAGCCCACTGTTATACGGGGCCACACCGTGCTGTTGTTCATGTCACCAAAGCTTCTCGCCACCGTAATACAATCTCGCCATGCCACAACACACACCATCAACACAAAACACTTTACAATAAACTTTGAAGTATTTTAAACACAAATAATCACTTCACAATTTAGGATTTATCTCAAAATCATTTTTGTTACACGGTAATCACACATGTTTCGGCGACTCGCGAAACCTATTAGCAAATCGTTTGATTAACAACCAAAAATTATATCGTTTGATAATGTTTATTACTAATTTTGATACAGAAAGAAATATAAGCCACGAAAACGTTAATAGGTCGCTGTGTTAATGTTATGCTCACTGAAGAGTAACAAGCACTTTTCAAATAATCGTCTGCATGATAAACGATTTAATTGGAAGTGTAACTAATAACTATAAATGTATTGACTGCAATGAAGATACAAGAATTGGAAAACCCTAACAAATGACAGCTCCCTATGTGGGAAGTCAAACTAAATAAAACTGTCTGTCGGCAATGATAATCCAATGAAATGTTAAGATTTTAATACATACAGATGAACACATTTGGGTAAAATGAATATATATTTCAAAAACACAATACGTAATTTCTAATTAACTTAACAATGTCGCCGAAACATCAAAAGGACATTTGTACTGATTAAAAAGTTTAGGTTTTGTAATGGCCACCGATGATACACTTTAGTCACTTTATTAATTCAATTTCAAGAATATAACCCTTCCAAATTTTATTGAAAAAAATGAATTAATTTAATGTTTACCGAGCTAAATATAATTTAACGATAAAATTTCATACTTTAAAAATAATAATTCAAAGTTATTTCACTGAGATATCACCATTCGGCGCATGCGCTAACTTGCAGCAGAGTTGCCAGGTGCCACATTGCCATTACTAAATTATGCAGCCATTTCCAATTAAATGGAAAAAAAAATATTTTAATTAACATTGCACTCTCTAAATTATTGCAATTAAAATGTAATAATGTAAAAATATATATTTTCATAAACTAATGTGTTTAATATACTCGTGTTAGAAAAAATGATTTACAAAAGCATCTGTCAACAACTAACTAAATAATAAAATATTATCTTGAATCACTTTGCTCTTGTTTTGACGCTGAAAATCCAAAAATGTTCCAATAATATTAATAACTTAAATTATAATGTTGCACCAGTTTATAATGATGTCAATATCGCGAAACGAAACGAATTGATTCTTCTTCTTATTTCTGGCAAAGACGTTAGCAGCTGCCATTTATCAAGTTTTACATTAATTTGCATCCAGTAATCGTTTTATTTCGAAAAATCGGACTTAAATGTTTTTTTTTTATCAATAAGTAAATAAATAATTCACAATAGTCATAGGTCATCATAATCAGTAATGTCATAGTCTTAGGTTAAATGGTGGCAAGTGGCAACCTTACCCAAGCTCAGTAACTAAGATTTGGCGGCATCAAGAAAACAAAGGGTACACTAATTTCATCATTAATACTTCACTTTCGCACTTTAACTGAATAAATGTACACAACATTTCACCAAAATTGACTGGTTTTACTCGGTATTTACTATTCACAAATTTAGTGATTGAGAGTAATTATGAAAAAACTGCGCCCATATTGACCAAAGGATTTGACTTTAGATTATTATGCTCGAAAGATTTGACCATATTTCACCATATACGTTCAATAGGTAAAAAACAGACGTATTGTTATAACACTATTTCATATTTCGCCAAGTTATTGACATTAATTAAAACTCACTTCTTTTTCTAGATCTAAGTTACTCACATACGAAACTCTTTCATATATTCTAACACTCTTCCTTAACACAGTACCTCTCATACGCCGACTAGCAAGAACTCTTTCATTTTAATATATTTCTGTTGTAATTTATATATGCACTTTTGCTCAGTTTATTTATATCTAAATCTGTACAAAGATCCCCAATTTTCCAATAGGTTATGGACCCAATATGCTCCCATTGCGAATAACCATAACCTTTCTACCTAACCATTCATACTAAAGTAAACATAGAAAAAAAAAACAGTAGCAGTCGTGGGACTGCTGATAGAAGTGAAAACGGAACTATTAAGTTGAGAGTAATTAAAACTATATGCAAAAATTATATGAAATTTTTTATGTT
>DVZN01000993.1:0-11094 GCA_018237365.1 Caria ino melicerta
TACATACTTGCCTAGCTTCCTCCACATTCATTACTCTCTTCATACATACACGCCGGTTTCGGAGACTTTTGACCCAACCCTCGGATAATACACGGGGATTTGTTATAGAGAATGATAATATAATTCGGATTGATGTAGGGTTTTAGTTTTCTACCTTTAAATACAAAAAGGAAATAATTAATGACTGTAGAGACATTTTCGGTGCAAAAGTTTTCCAAGTAGTTGAGTTTTTGTATCGATCAGTACTACGTAGGCTCGGCTTCGAGAATAATGCTTATCATTAACTTTGAGGCGTATCGTTTTATTGATCTGCAATAGGGCTCATTCGTTTTGACTTACTGCGGAGTTCCCTATAATTTTTCATCAGGCCAATTTCGCCTAATGAATTAATAAACTTTCCTCTATTTAGTACAATTTAATTTTCAATAGTGGTCCACAATCTTAAATGTCAAATTCCCTCAAATTCTTAAAAATAAATATAATAACCGCCTCTGTGGTCGAGTGTTGTTGGTGTCCGAATTTGACGCGAAAGGTCCCGGGTTCGATTCCTGGGTCGGGAAACTGGTTCTAAGTATGAGTTTTTCAGTTTTTCTGAAAAACAAAACGTTGCCAAGGATTGGATTTGTGCCCGATTGTCGACGGACTTGTCACCTGTCACACCATGGGACCTAATATCGTTGATAATTGTAGGTATCTTCCTTTGCCTACTCTCGAAGATTTATGGGCGTGACGATTTTTTTAATATAATAAATATCTATCGTTACGTCCAAATCCCCGAAGGCACACATACTTATTCACTAACTTACCGCCGATCGAACGGAGCTATTCAAAATAAACCGACAAGTCGCAGGTCATGGCTTCTTTAAAAAAATATTGACTAATTTTTTGTAATATTGCATTTTGTTTCAAAAATTCTACCACCAGTGGTCTTGTTTATAATGACCAATTTGACCTTATTTCAACCGACAAATACAATAGAGGATTTCAATTAGACGTATATATTTTTTCTTTTTATTAAATATTTTTACATGATAATAATTAAGTTATAACAAAAAAGTGGCGATAAGCTTGCCACCTATCACATCATGGGTGTTCTAGTATATCTACTGGACTTACGAGTCGTGGAGATACTAGCACACCTCTGCCAACTCTTCGGGTATAATAGGCGTGAAGGTGCTTTATTACAAAAAAAGAATTAACTTAATATTTTTACAGAATCGAAATTTTAATAATGTTTTTACCGTAAAAATCCAACCCTAAGCATCTGAAAACAAGAGATGATTGATTATTTTTATAAAAAAAGGTTTATTATTTGAACTTTCCACTTTTTTCAGCGGTTTAATTTATTGTTTAAAAGTTTGTATCGCGTTTTACGAACTGCCTGCCATGAAAGTCAACGCTTCTACATGGGGTCACCCGGGCCAACGCGTGTTCCGCGTGAGTGTGTAAGTAGCCTCGTATTCGGTTTTCATAAAGTTACTAAGTTTATTTAAAACTAGCTGAAACCCGCGACTTTGTCCGCGTGGGTCTTTAATAAAATTTTACTAATTTTATATTTATGCACGGAACCCTGATTCTTTGTCGAAGATAGTAGCATCCTCAGTTACTCCTTATTTCATCAGCTATCTGATAATTAAAATCCCGTCAAAATCGGTCCAGAGATTAGCCGGAACAAACTGACAGACGGACAGACAGATAGACAAAACTAAATAAGTGACTCGGTATATTTATCATACATATGCATAGTAAAAAGCGGTTATTTTAATATTGAAATCAGACACTAATTTTATTTATGTGTATAGATGATGAAAACGGCTAGAAATATTCGCGAAACCTTAATACATACCTACACATATATCGCTTTACTAATGGATCCATTGTTTTAAGTTTTATTTTGCAAAACAAGCTAGAGACGGTATGGGAGACAACAATCTTCGAACGTTTGGTTTTCTTAGAAATATATCTTCCGAAACTCTTTGCCAAATTCTAAACTACAAAAAATTTAACTTGGAACAGTCGCTGGAATTTATGGAAGTCTTTGAGATATTTGCGAATAGATAAAACGGTTTGAAAAGAATTTATGTACAGCCTGTATATGTTAAACACGGCATCATTTTGCTTTATTATATTTGGGTATCCTAACACCTATTCTTAGCTATTTTCAATCCTAAAAGGGTAGCCTAAAAAGAAGGATTTTTAAATAGTATTCGAAGGAAAACTAGCAAACTTATTCTTTAATGATAAGAAATTCACGTCGCCTATAGACACCAAAGGTAGTAATGGTGCGTTGCAAACCAGAGACCGGCTCCCTTACCCTCCAAACTGGAACACGTCAATGACCAGCACCATCGTTATGGTCGCAAGAATAAGTAAGTGAAGAATAAGTGGTACGAAACCGGGCCAATCGCTGCATAACTCTACCACGTAGTCGATGGTCACGGTGTTAGTGATAGTAAGCCTATGCTGGCCTTTTACGAACTGTCTGGCAGCAAGGCAGATGGTCTATTCTACAAAGGAGCCCGGACCAACACGGAGTAATCTCGCGACCATCTAGACAAGCGCCACCAGGCACTGGATACTGCACGGAATAAATAAAAGATGTTGGAAAGGAAATTGTAGTGTTTTACTGTTAAAATGAGTGTTAATAACAATCGACGTAATCGATAAAAAGATCAAGAACGATAAATTCGATGGGTGCTGACCACAGTGCCTTGGTGTAGTGGTTAGCATAACAGCCCGGTACGCTGGAGACGTGGGTTCAATCCCCACAGGCGTGCTAAAATTTTTCATTCTTAACAGTGTTTTAATTCTGAAGCGGAGGTTACGCTTTTAACACATAACTGATTGTGACAATTAAAATATTAGCTCATTAATTCTATGGCAGTAATACCGAGTTTTGTTCGTTTACAATTGGCGCTGACGTTTCAAAGTTAAATTATTTCTGAAAAGGTTAAGTAGAACTCATTACAAAACACAAACACATCCTTACATCCTTATTTAATATGTTAATGAAAATAACCCCTTATCTTTCACTTGCATGAGTATTTTGTGCCATGAACATGCTGTGTAAATATGTCTTTTAACTTAGCCTGTGTTTTCGTAAATAATATTAACAGGAATTGTTCTGAATCGTCTAAACCATGTGCTTAACTAGCAATTCCAGATGGCTTCGCCCGTCCCAATTTTGAATTCTAATAATCCGATTTTATATATTTTTTAAATACAGCATAATAAAAAAAGCGTAATGATAAATATATTTGTCTATTTACTCCATGTTGATCCGAACTCCTCTGAGGAATAGAACAGTACACAACGAGCCATGCACTTCGCAATAGGCGAGCATATGTTTGTAGTCCCAACACCTTGATCTTTAACTGAGTGGTAGAGTTTTTCATCGGCTCGCCCAAATTAGTACCTGACTGCCTTAACTATTCCTGATATCATAACGTTAACGCTCGCCGTTGATGTGTTTCGGTTTGAGAAATAGGATAGCCGATAAACTTACTTTTGCATGAAACTTAACATCTCGCTCTTAAATTAACAACGAACCGTTCTTATCTTTGACGTTTGCAGGTGGTGTGTATCTCTTATCAGGAAATCCGTCTGCTTTCCCGATATAATTAAAAAAACAGTGATGAAAGCTTATTAATATATAATCGTGTCAATTCCACAAACTCCAATCCTTAAAGACCAGAAGCTCGAATTCAGACGAAATAGATTTATCTATATAAGAAATTATTTGAATATCTACTGTCTTCCTGAAGTTTTCTAACAATATCCTGTTTGCCTTCCATGAACGATTTCAATGATATAAAGATATAGTTGATCTGAATGCTTATTTCTCACGTTGCATTCTTTTCTATTTCCAGCACATGGTGGGAACGGGTATGGCGACCCCGTTCCCTGCGGCGGCGGCAGCGGCAGCGGCCGCGGCCCAGTACGCGGCTAACGGCGACCTCTCCGGCGTGAAGTCGGAGACGGGACCCGCCGCGCCACCGCAGCCCCCGTTGGTCAAGAGTGAGGGGCCGCCCACCACAGCCCCCTTACCACCGAATAACTTCTCTCCACAACCAACACAACCACACACACAAAACTCTATAGAAAATCAAAATAACAGCTCAGTAAGTTATCATTTTTACATATTGTTTTTATATATAACTAGGGACCCAACCCGGCTTCGCATGGGTGCAAAACTGATAGTAAATATACTACAGATATCACATTATAAACCTCTAAAATTATCAGTGTTTCTCTATTATATTATGCATGTATTATAAATATAAACCTTTCTCTTGAATCACTCTATTTACTTAAAACAACCGCATCAAAATCCGTTGCGTAGTTTTAAAGTTTTAAGCATACATAGGGACAGACAAATGTAAAGTGACTTTAATTTATAGTACTATGTAGTGAAGATAGCTAAGAAACATACTTTTATAATGGTAAGAGATAATCGCCACCTATAGACGTCGCATATTTTACTGGTGTATACATGAGTTGTATGTACGGTGCAAGTCTACCGGCTGCCCTACCTCGAATCAAAACACGTCAGTATCAAACTTTGACATTACGGCAAAGATAACTGCCTATATTTTTAGAATAAACCTTCGCTTGAATAGGTCAATCTGACGAGAATCTCTTCCTTTGTTTAGATTTTTGAGGGGGATTAATTATTCTTCTAACATATCCGTATCAACGTTTGGAGATTGATTTGGCAATTTCTAGGTTAGGCAAAAGGAATGTACCGTTTATACTGCTATTTAGTCGCCGATTACCTGTCAGGTCACGGAGTGGATTTTCGAACTCATGGCTGCTACAAATGTAAACGTTGAACTGGATGTTCTGTCGCCTATGTCAAGTACATACTACTATTTTAATACCTTCAAATTATGTGCTTATTGTTATCGTACATGTCACAAAATTTAATAACCCAATCTAATAGACACACAGAAATTAATATGATTAGATGGGGCTTTACACTTAGTTAGAAATTTTACATTTTTTACAAATAATAGATATTTATGTTATTGAGAGAGTTTTGACAATATGGTACAAATTTAAGTGGAAGTCCACCAAAACGATAAAATTCTGTAGAGGGACTACAAAAAAAACTTGGGAACCTCTAATCTGGACCAAAAATCAACGCTTTAACGATGGAGTTTATATTTCTATTAAAGCAACTACTGGATCACTATGGGTCGATATATGGAAAACGCTGGAAAAAATATTGATGTTAGTATTATCTTTAGCAAATGCGTGTATATTTTCAGCAAAGTGAAGGAGAATCAAATGAAGAAAGCACGCCGGTGAGTGTGGCGGCGGTGGTAGCACAGCAGGCAGCGGTGGCGGTGGCGCAACAGGCGGCGGCGGCGCACGCGGCGGCCGCGGCCGTCAGCGCAGCCGTCGCCGCCGGCGCCGCGCCGCCCCCGCCCGCGGACAAAGCGCTCGTCCCCGTCTCGCAAGCCTCACAACCCAAGCGCCTCCACGTGTCCAACATACCCTTCAGATTTAGAGATCCAGACCTCAGAAACATGTTTGGGGTGCGTATTCACTTGCACGGCATGTTTTGGTGTACGTTGTACATAATAGTCACGCTCGAATTTACTGGATTGCAAGAGAAATGTGTCTCCCATGTCATCCTACATTGCATAGATAAAGCAGAGAGAGATCTTATGATGGATAATAAACGTTTTTATAGTGACTTTCACAAAAGATTCTAACGATCTAACGCTTAATTTAAAGAAATCAAATAGGTAGCTACTACAATATTCACTTGTCCAAACTTAAGATAGGTACTTTCCAATTAACGTTAAAAACGTATTTGAAAAGGTGACTAATAGTCTAATTAGCGATCACTTTTGAGAAATGTCCTCGTTATGCTTAAGAATATCATTTGCCTCTGTCTGTGTAAGACAAGAGCGGTATGGGTAAAGCACTTCTTTTGCAGTACTTCAGGCTGAAGCGTGCGTTTCTTCGTCCAGTAAGCGGAAGATTTTAATAGGAAATATTTTATATTTCAGCAATATGGCACTATACTTGACGTTGAAATTATCTTCAATGAGCGAGGTTCAAAGGTAAGCATTCATTTCGTCTATACAAGGACACCACGGAGTGGCCCTCTGAAATTCACGCGTGAATTTCACAGTGGCCACTTTAATTATTATTGTCTATTTATATGATGAACATAGTAAAGAAACAATAAATGTGTTTTGTTCATATATATATAAATTGTTATATTTGTCGGACAATTTCACATACTTTGACCCTTACAATCGTAATAATAATATATTTATTGCTTCTTTTGTTTATAAATGGAATGTATGCATTACAATACTATATTAATATACTATAAACTTCAATTTCATATGTATAAAGCACGTCAAACATTTGTTAATGATTTATTTGCTCTTTACCCAAGTAATTTGCCAGATAATGCCTAACTCAATATAAATAAACAAAAATTTGTAAGGTCAGACAAATACATTGATTATATTCTCAAACACCCATATCATAAGTAAATAATTTGCTTACTTTGATGTTAGATCAAATCGTGTAAATTGTCCAGTGTTATATCTTTTTTTTTTAGAAATTATATACTTATTAGATTTCTTTCTCGATTCATAAGCTTATTACCTGTGTCGGATACATGTTACATAAAGTATTGTATTGTACAACTATGCATTGCACTAGGCTTCGTCTTCGCAACCCAGCCTTGCAAGACTTGTATGAAAACTAATAAATGAAAATATCTGCTTAGATTTTCATTTATAAGTTTGTGACCTACAGTCTACTCTTAAAATAATAAGAACCACTATATGAAATATATTTTTTTCTGCTTTTAATTTAATAGTATATATATACAGACTTTTACAATTTAGTAGTATATTAATATTTCATGTTTTTATCAGTTGTTTAAGTTACACAAAGCAAAGATGCAATAAGTCAATGCATACGTTCCATGATAATTTTATTTAATATGTATATGGTACAAATGATTCCAAGCTATTATTTATGTTGGTGATAATATGTTTATATTGTCACATTGGATTATACTTTAAATGTAACTGATGAATTGATAATAGCAGGGAATTGTTTTATAAGTAATCGCTGCCCAAACTATAATAGTGTCCAATACTTTATTATTTAAACCAGTTTTGATATTAAATCACATCTTTCCATTCTTATTAAGTACCTTTATATTAAAAGTTTAACAAGTGACAAGGCAAATGGGCTTAAAGTATTAATCGTGATTAAACATTCTTTCTCTCTCATAGCATATTCTTGGTTTTAATGTTTGGTGCAGTATCTCTAATGACATTGTATATTTTCATTTTTTTAATAATATTTTTTTAAATGCTACAACTAAAAACAATAATTATGTATTTAATAAGCCGATGATATATTTTCATATATTTTTTTCAATTGTATAATATTACATATTATACGACTATATACTTGTACATTATAAGAATAAAAATATATGTTTTACAATCGAGTGATGATTATTTTAATTTGATTGTTACTGAAAATATTTCATCGGCTTATGTCTTGATTTAACGGCCAACATTGATAATATCTCATATTTTTAATTATTCTCAAAAAACAACATATTTTTGTATTCCCCTTCCAAAATTACATAGTCAAGTAATATTTTTAAAAGTGATTTTACATAATTGATTGGATTGACCGCTTTTTCGTGTTACTGCTTTCCTTGTGTCAGTTTGGTGACCGCCCCTACAGTAGTCCATGCTCGCTCATCTCTAAAATGTATTTTACTCTTTTGATATAATAGCTCCGAATTATTTTTTTCTTCAAAGCCTCACATTGGGATTGCAGTATTAGAGAATGATGCATCGTCACTATAACAGCTGAATTTCTAAATCATATTTTCAGGACAGCTCTATTATTCACAACTAATACAATTGATATCATCGTCCAAACTGCGTTATAATTTCTTCTGTATAAGAATCACGTTTTGATTAAGCGATACTAAATTATCAAGTGCAGGTTTGACGATGAGTCTAATTAAAGGTTGTTTTAATACAATTGTATTATTAGTTATTTTACTTTTTCTGTCCAGTGTATTGTAATTAGTTTGTCAGTCATGCGCTTCCTAACAAGGGAACATAATTCATTAGATTTGGGCATGTTAACTTCGCTGACCTTAAAGTACAGTGTTGTTAAATCAATAACGCAAGTTATACTTCCTAGAAGTATCTTTGGTGCATCACTTAGTTTGGCTTGATTCGAATGTCATTAGTGTCTTCCTCGTCTGTCGGATGGCGTTCTGTATCAAGGAGCGTAGCTTGTGATGTAACGGGTATTTTCAACGACAGCATTTCGCGAGCCGGGCGAGCAGCCCTAGCTGCCTTTATTATTTACTATCTATTTATCTTTCTCCTTCTCTCTTTATCTATTTGTATTCTTCTCTTTCTCTCTGCCCAGTTATGGAACTTTAAGTACTGCACCCAGAATGTCAGTAACAATAATAGAGCTGTCGTGCTTTTTAAGTGTAAGCGTTTCGTACAATCAGCAACATGTTTGCCACTTTCACAACTCGTCTCTTCCACTGTATCGTGTGCTGTGCTAGCTGCTTTTTGTATCTATGGGTTATCACCATGTGTCAGCTGTATTTGATTTTACCCAAGCACGAAAAACACATTAATTATTATGAATTATTAAAAATGAAAATATTGCTATCATAACGCAGATTACCTTTATACTGTTCCTTTAATATAATAAATGGTTGCTTTTAATTATTATTTACATGTTATAAAATATACAGCACTGTACAGTCCATGCACATAATTGTAATTTAATTGTTATTTATTGTACAAATCTCAATAGAAAACAGTCGTGGGCCCCCAACTAATTAGCTATTTTCTTTAATATTTCATATCCAATATAATACCCTAGCTAAACTGTAGTATATATTTTAGTTTCACTGCATGAGCGATGACTTTTATAGATCAAATTGCAGCTAACTTCCACACATAAACTTAGTTGTTTTGATAAAAGTAGCGTCTTTTGAATTAGTTACCAAAGAGCCCGTACGACGTGCAAAAGTCGTGAACACAGTAATGGGAACTTTTAAATAGAACAAGCCGCTAGGTCGAGCGACAAATTAATTGACTGTAATCCAAACGCTTATGTGTACCCATTCAGCTATATTACGCTCAAACTACCAACGGAATCTAATCGATGATACTAGAATATTAAATAAAGAATATGCAATGCATAAATGTTAATTTTTGTTGCACGTTGTTTTTTGAGCGACGCTGTTTTTAATGCATGTTTTGTCTGTCTTGCATGCAGGGATTCGGTTTTGTAACATTCGCAAATAGTGGTGATGCGGAGCGAGCACGAGAGCGTCTACACGGCACCGTGGTTGAGGGCAGAAAGATAGAGGTGTGCATGATTCAATGATACCATCCGTAGCACTATGTAACTTATAACATCCCGCTCCTACGCCACGCCCACCGCAACCTGCGCTCGTCTGCTCTGTAGTTACTGCCATGCTAGTGCCGAGCCGGGCCCGGCACGGCCCCGTGTATTAGCACTAAGTATGCCCTCTTAACTAATCCACAAACAAACCTTATTTATTTTATCCCTTTACTCTCTAGACGGTCATTTAATATGCCGATCGAATGAGAGACTGTCTCACAGAGTAGAACGAAACATCTCAATGTTGTCGAGGTAAGACAGTACACAATGTGTATTTTACTATTTTGTTAAAATTTTGAATGATTAAATTAACTTTAATGAAGAAATAATATTAGACTTGTTAATTTACACACATATATCTGAGTAGCTATTGAACTCCAATGTCTCCTGTTGCACATATTAATATTTTGACCTTTCCCTTGAAGTAGATAAATGAATTGTTTACATTATCATACCTAAACAAATATTCAATTAACGTTTTATCAGAGTGGGTATGGTTGATAAGCAGTCCCAGCTAAATCGGTTTGATCACAAATGGCACCGAGGACTGACAATTTATTATTGAATACGATTGTTGTGTACTTGAGACCGGTGCTCACTACAAAGGAATCACAATTTGAACGCAATCATTTGCTTCTATTTATTACTTAGATCCAAACCCACTCAAATAACCATATAAATTATTTTATTACAATATTGTTAATCCTACAGAGCACATTTTCTTTAATTTTACATACATAAATTTTATTATTTTTATTTAATGCTTTTAATTTCAAATACTGATCTTATGCTTGCTTCCCATGTCAGGTTAATAATGCGACGGCCAGAGTCCAGACGAAGAAACCGCCAACAGTACCGAACGGTAAGAAACTTTGTTGTCTATCAAAATGTTTAACTTGCAATTAGTGTCCCTTTTAAACTTAAAAAATAACACTAATCCAAACATAATGATACCCCAGGTAAATTAATATACGTATGTTTTATACCTATTTCAATTGTAATGCATCTTGTAATGCATTTTCTCTTTTAACCCATCCAGATATTCTGGCTAGAAATGGAACGGTTCCCACTCTGGGTGAGAGTGCCGACTATCAGTGTTGTTATTGTTAATGTACCCACGTGTTACATGTTGCCTAGATCCGTTGGAATGCAAGTAGGTGAATGCTATTTAGAGATTGAGACCACTGTCAGGAGCCGGAGACAGGCCAAAACGCCACACGCACGGTGCTCAAGCGCCTATGTGCGCGCAACAGGGTTCGAAATTGTCAATCACTACACGGTATCGTCCCGATCGATCTGGTTTAATTATATGTTAGGATTTGCTCTAGTTTTGTATATGTCAAATTGTTAGGTATACGAAAAGAAATATGTAACATTTACGGCGCACAATACATTATTTCAGTAATTATTAATTGCTTTGTTTTGTAAAATATAATTCAATGTTTTTAAACTTATGGAGAACTTATTTATATTATTCGGTGTGGTTAATGTATAATTATCTATAACCTAAAGATATTGTCGCATAAACACAGCAAATTGTAAAATGATTAATTGTTAGACAACCTACGAGGGCCAAACTGAAAGTTTTTAGAACTGGCAACTTAAAAGCATTATATTAAAAAAATAAGTTTAAATTTTGAAAATAGAACT
>DVZN01000994.1:0-11094 GCA_018237365.1 Caria ino melicerta
TGCAGTTGTTCGTGGACGGTAGTGATCACTTACCATCAGGTGACCTACTTGCTCGTTTGCCTCCTTCTGCTATAAAATGCAAATAATATTCCACTTCTTATTAGAAATTGATATTACTTTTTACCCTAGTAATCTCAATTCCATAGTGAGATTAAAAGAAAATCGGTTCCAATATCTCGGTTTCAGCGTCTACTGAGATTCAATATGAATGGAGCTTAATCAATAAGTAACTCGCTTAAGCCGGCATATGTTCATTCTACCACGTTGTCTTATCTGCCGAACAAACACTAGATATTAGGTCACACGAAGCTCCTATATATCTGAAGGCTAAGCTATTTTCCTTAACTAAGCTTACTTGCAAAAATGAAATAGAATATAGGTTTCTAAGAAAGTTTTTTAATAACATCAGTACTTTTTTAACACTCAAAACCGATTGCGAAAAGAGGTTATGTCCAAATGTAAAAATGTGAATTTTATCTGTAACAATAAACTCATTTGATAGGTGCATGAAAATGTTACCAAAAAGGGCATTGTAATCGACGTCATTGATAAAAAAAACGATAAATTCGACGGGTGCTAGCCACAGCGCTTTGGTGTAGTGGTTAGCATATCAGCCCGGTACGCTGGAGACGTGGGTTCAATCCCCACAGGCACCGTAAAATTTTTCTGATTCCCCGAAGCGGAGGTTATGCTTCAACATTCGAAAGCGATCAATACTTTTATTTATTTATTTAACTTTATTGTATACCAAAGAAATCCGTGTGCAGGTGCCACTCTTAATAAAAACGTCCTTTGTATCTACTTACAAAAATAAAGAAGTACAATAATCACATAAACTTACATAAATACCTAAATACATATATTGACGTATATACTTTGTGAGATATTCGCTTCTAAAGTGATAAAAAAGTGTGTCCGGGGGGACAGAGTCAGAGGGGTCTGAACTACGGGGGAGAAAATTATGAAAAAATGGGGTTATAGAATTCAGTAAAAACTTTAAACGAAAATTAGTTTAAACAAAATTACGGGGTCTTGGAGATATAAAATAATTTTGATGAAAATTTATTTCGAATTGGAATCGACACTGGGGCGTTCGGCGGTCCTACACAGATGGTAGTAATAATATATTTTTTGTTTGCTGCTACAGGCGAGTATGACTCGCTTTCGGCTATTTTTTGTTATTAGTCTTATAAACCATATCATTTACAACTAGTGACCCGCCCCGGCTTCGCACGGGTGCAAAACTGATACGAAATATGCTACAGAATATCTCACACAGACATCACATTAGAAACCTCTAAAATTATCAGTGTTCCTCTTTTGAATTACGCATGTATTATACATATAAATCCTCTCGTGACCACGGTCCTTGTAACAGGATCGAAACGTCGAGATATAAAAAGTTTTAAACGTGTTTTGACCCATTTTGTTAGTTTAAAATCTATTAAGATATATTAAGATTTATTTTGTAATTTTCAGTGACATTACACGAACCTACTATATTTATGGCAAGTTTCTTTCAGAGTAGGCGTAAAGTGTCAAGTGTCACGATTGTTACAAACTTGCCTAGCCTCCTCCACATTCATTACCATTTTCATGCAAATTCGGCGGTTATGGATACTTTTGACTCCACCTGACAATGTATTTTATTATTAAATCGAAAGATCCGTTTAGTCATCAAAATAACTATATTAACTTTATAAAGCACAATCAATACAGTTTGAGTGTATAATGAAGCATAATAGCATATTTTAAAACTGTTAATATTATCATCATGCTAATATGTTAGGATCGCAGTTATCAAATTCGATACTATAATTCACCGAATTCAGACCTATTATAACACTGTCAATATTATCGCGACATGGCAATAATATTGACAGTGTTATATAATAATATGCCAATGTTTTTAGCCTTTACTAATGACACAACCTCTTTACCATTTAATGACTTCTGGTCGGAGATTCCAAATACATAAGACTCAACTTATTTTCGGAAGCATAGAACGTTCGGTTCTACGTAGTCTCTCCTGTGCTTTGTGATATCTACCTATTCGTCAAGTTGTCTCAGTGACACCTACCCAGCAGGTGAGAAAGGAGACTAAAAATCAGACTTACATAACTTATTTTTAATGGCTAATTTTTCTATCTATTTTGCAGAATATTATTCCGATGACTTATCAAAAATGACAGTTCCCATGGGCAACAGATGTCACTGACACAACTTCACGAGTATGCGCACGAGTATTTTTATATCTATAAAAAAGCACATGAGTGACTACGTAGAACCAAATGTTCTATGTTTCAGATAATAAGTTCAATTTTACAGCTCTGGGATCTTAATCTTTTTGTAATAATATTATATTAGTATGTTAGATAATTCATGCTCCTATAATTCGGTCAAGTGGAAAAAATGGAAGATGCGAGAATGACAAAACACATATAATATTGTAATGCGAATGCGGGTAGTTGTATATATCCGGGGAGATAAAGGTTGACATTTTATGATCAAATCGCTTTTGTATTATTCGAGGGTAGTGTCACAAATAAATAAAGAGTATTGAATGTAGAAGCTAGGCAAGTATAAAAGAATCATCGTAAAGTTGCGAGTCTATCGGAGAACCTCGGCGAATATGCGTTGGGTCTCCACGACTTGATCTCGTTCATATTTCTCCATTGCGTTGCAAGACTATAGATAGTAGCAAGCAATGCCACTTATTTGATATTCCACGCGCACGAACAGACATTTACTAATTCATTTACTTTTATACGACTAAGAGCTGGAATTTTCTATCCAAGTCAATATATCTGGAACAGTGTAACCTGGAAGTATTTAAAGCTGTGTATTTAATGGTACATTAAGCTAGTAAAGCCTATTGGCTTTACTAGTTTAGTGTACCATTAAATTAGACTCTATATCCATTTTACATCAGACAGGTTCAGGGTCATTACACTGACATAGAAAATATAAAATGGAATCATAAGACTGCGACTCAATGCTCTCTGTCTACCCAGCGAGAGACTTGAAGATACAACCTATGTATGTATGTATGTATTTATGTGTGTGTTATTGGTATTTGATACTGTTATGAAGTCGAGCGAAGTCGATTTCGTCGAGTCAAGTCGAGGTCGTGGGTTCGATTCCCTGGTTGGGTAACTTGTTCTATTAGTTTTTTCAGTCATCCTAAAAAAAGCCTAACGTTGTTTGGGATTACATTTGTGGCAAATTGGTGAGGGGCGTGATGCATACAAATTAGTAGGTAGCTCCGCCTACCGCTTCCAGGAAATGGGGTGATGTTCTTTATTTTTTGTTGTGTTTTGGAGGGTAGGCTAGCCGGTAGACTCTTAACAGCACACGAGCCTTAATACCAGCCGCATTACAGCAACGCAACGACGTACAATTATTGTATATATTGGCGACGGTTTACTTTTCCCTCCATAAAGATGTGTGCTTTTTCGCTGTCTTCGACTTTTAAAAAAATAAGGTAACCTAAATTCAGCAGTTGATTACAATAAAAGCATCAAAAGGAAGTTTGACACAAATTAAGGAAAGTATTTGAAGCAAATGAATGTAAGTAGAGTTGCAGGAGGAGAGGGCCAAGTCAAACAATTACCTCTAACTAACCGTCCACTGTGTAATTTGAAGTTAGCTACCTTGTAGAACTTGCTCGAAGGTGGAACGTGGTTCGAACGTGTCTTTGGCTCAAGTCCGCTATTCAGCGTCGGAAAACTTGATAAACTGTTTTTGTTTTTAATACAAGTTTCTCCTTTGATTATATTTTAGTGATGTTACATTTAAATCCCTTTTTGTCAATGTTTCAGCTTTAGTTAGGAAAAAAACAGAAAAGTTAGTTTACCGGTGGTATTTGAACATATTTTTGAGTTGAACTCAGCTTCTTCAGCTCAAAAATGTTCGCTCAAACCCTATAGGAGTTCTAATTCATTTATTCTAAGATTCTCTGTATAACTTATGTAAAAATAGTCTCCAATTAATCTAGTCGCGCTTTGGAATGCAAGACCATCTGACACAAAGGCGTATCCCTGAGATTTGGTTATCGAAGTCTAATCGCACGCAGTAGCGTAAAGACCTGAGTAAGGGGGACATCATTGAACACACTTGCAACTCAAGTAAAACCAATAAGGAGTGACAATCATCACATCGAATCCTGAAAAAATGATCTGACCGTATCTACGGTCAGCGCAAGACATCTGTGGTCTGAATCCACGGCCTCGGAGCTATTTCCCTGCCCCTTTGGTGCCACACGCGTACCTATGCGTTATAACAAAACGAATATCGCAGGAGTCATCGTAAGACGACTTGGAAAAAATTGTTCTTGTCTCTTTTGCATTAAGATTTCGTAATCTTTTACATTGCAAAACCGTAATGATTTGCGTATAGCTCTTTACTATATTCACTTCTGAGTAGTACAAAGAAATAAATACAGTTGATTCTTCTGTTACAATTTCAGTCGTTTTAATAAATTATATTTAAGCATTTACCTAACAAAATAACGAATAAGTAATATAATAAAGCAGTCTCTTGACTAAAATGTTACGAACAGGCTGTATTGATTTTTCTTACTAAATTGAAACATCATTTATATTCACGAAGTACATTTCATCGCTTTGATCTATAAAAACACTGATTATTAAATTTGTATACGAGACTAGAATAATTATGTGTTTTCCAATCTCGCATAATCCCGATGTGTTATTATCATTTTGCGCTAATAGTAATTAGTTGGTAGGTAATTAGTATTAAATGGATTTTTAATACCTACATGTAATAAGTTAACATTATAAACCTACTAATATATATACCTACCGAGTAAAGTCGCGAGACAGAGTATTCGACCGAGTGCTCGGTGTACGTTCCGAGTCATATGTGTATAAAGTGCAAACGCTAGCATATGCTTTCCTGTATTTTCACACAGAACATAAGCCTCAGTCATCAGTGTGGGCAGCAAACGGCCCCTATATAAAGCAGGTAATAACTAACAATACTCACTCTTCTCTTTTTGTAAGAAAGAATAGAATATGATGGACTCCCCTCCCCATGAATCCATTTATAAAATATATCATTGTTATATCCACCGAAGCGAAAGAATAATAGCTGTTCATACACCTCCTCTAATACTAAATCACAACATATCTCCTACAATGAGAAGACACATTAATATTGAATTCCAGCATCTTGTCGCACTGTACAAGCGACCGCGTGTATTACAGACGTGTAGACGTTGTCTAATGCTTAGACATATTACATTATAATTTAGTTTGCAGTTGTAAGGGTATCTTTATATTGTTATTAAAAAACCCGTGAAGTGTGTTTGGAATTAGAATCTAAAACCGAGGGTTTCGTTTTTATTTTAAAAGGAAACCTCGGTTTGGAAAAGGTTTGAGAAGTGCCAAATGGTCAAGCCGATCAGAGATAGATTTATTGCTAATAATAATTGAAGTTGCCCTGTATAGGATTCGGTCGAACGGAAGGAACTGCTATAGATAGAGTTGACTTATAAGTTCACAACTAACATGATATAAGTATTTCTAATTGGTATTAGTTTTCTAAGTCAAATTTCTGTTTAAAATATTTACGAGGACGAGGAAAAGCCGTCTAAACTGTCATACAGATGAGTTACAAATATGTTTATGTTTTATCCTTCAAACACATAACCCAAAAATGAATGAATATAAATATAAGTAATAATATATAAATAAAAGAGGAGGAGGAGACAAATTTTTTTTATAGCAAAAGAAGGCAAACGAGCAAATAGGTCACTGGTGGTAATTGATCACTACCGCCCACGAACAACTGCAACACCAGGGGCAACCTGGTTTCATTACCCGCAAATTTAAAAACCCGCCCATAATGGGGAAGGAGGAGAAGTGGGCCTCCGGGACTCTCACTAACCAGACGAAACGCAGCAGCAAGCTGCTACTTCACGCTGTGAGAGAGTGGTACGTTCCCCGGGCGTGCCGGCCCGTACGACAACATACAACAATGTGGGCATAGCATGGGACTACCACTCGTAAGATTCACTGATTGCACTAGACGACATATTTAGTTACCCAAGCAACTAGATAATTCCAATAGCGGCCGACGGGCTCGTCACATCCCGACGCCGGTCGGGAATTGTATTTTTGTTTAAAATAAATTAAAAGGCGTACACTTTCGAGATGGGTTGGAGATTATGGATGTATGTACATGTATTGTTTTTGTGTAGTTTTACTGGTTTAGAATCATTATTCAATTCCGTGAACACTTAACCTTTTCGGCGCCAATTTAGATTTTAAAATTATAGTCTACTGCATGAATAATAAATTTATTTACTAAGTTGTTACCCAGATTTTAACGTTATAGAAGTAATATTTCACGTCATTTGCCGAATAATAGTGTCCTATTAGGCACATAATAGATAAAGAAGTTGTAAAGGAAATTGTAGTCTTTTTGTATTAAAACAAGTGTCGCCGTTTTATCATCCACGTTATTTTTCCCCCGTTTTAATCTATCATTTACATAAAACACGATACTGATGTCTTAATTTTTTTGTACAAGTAATTATGTTAGCAATTTCTACGACATGTTTATGGTAACATACAATACAAAATGGATGTGACTATAATAAAATAAGTGTGGTTTCGTTGAAGTACAAGCGTTTGATCATACACTATATACTTATTACTGAAGCGTTTGATCATACTTTTTTTTGGCGCGCATGCCCCGCCCACATCACCATTCTAACCTCTTTAATCTATTCTGTGCTATTAGGCATAAGCTTTTTGTATTTGTAATAAAATCTCTTCTTGTTTAAACTGCAGTTTTAGTTATAATTGAGGGTATTTATTTCACCTCGGTGTAACCAGAATGTATAGTTCTCTGCTTACTCGTATATTACTGTCACATTATGTTAAATATTACCGTGGTACTGTTACAGTAGTTGGGTATATTTAAGATGACCCAATCTTGAATTCATATTTTTAATATTTAAAAAATGTATGGAAAATTCCATTTTAAAGTCATCATTGTTTTTTCGATAAAAATTTTACATCAAAATTTGGCCGAACACCACTGAAGTAATTTGGTCTAATAGACTGATACAGTGATTCAAGGATATAAAAAACATCAAAATCAAAATTGGAAGAGAAACCCAGTTTTTACCATATTTTGTTTTATTTAATTTTTTAACAACCAAATGACAAGCAAATATTATTTTTTACATTTTATCAATTCGTGTTATTTGTTCAGCTATTTTTTTAATTTTATCTAAGACTCATCACAATTATATTAAAACGCTCCTTCTGAAAAATCCTAATCTCCTGTAATCTGAATGCTGCAGTGATCTCCCGAGGCCAGGCCTCGCCACGACCGCGGTTATTTAAATACTCGCTTCTCATCTATATTTATCTCGTCACCGTACAATTTGATTCAAATGTAAAGTATTTTGCATAGGTGCGATCCCCCTTACCCAAGATGTTTCATCGATCATGTCACACATCATATATAACTATGTGTGATGTATCAGCCATGTAGTGTCCGCAGAATTAGTGTTATAAGAGTTCAGCACCCCCCATGTCTGGTCGTGGTATCGTAAAAGGTGCTCAAAGCAGCGCCTGTCGAAGATAATTCAGTCCGGAAGTCACCAATAAATCTGCCCAGCGTGGTGACTATGAGTGATAGCGCCCATATCGGTGGAGTCCTATGTCAAGCAGTAGACTACAATTGAATAAATAAATATCCCCTGACAAATCACACATATTGAGCTAACCCTAAATTAAGCAAATCATTTTCTTGTGATATGGTAGTCAATGATATTATACATAGAAATACATGAATAAATACCAAAAAAAAAAATTAATCATAGATATATGTAATGTAACCTTTCCTTAAACCAAGTATTTAAACTATTGGGATTATACAAAGGACTTTGTATTAAATATAAACAATAAAAACTATTTCAATGTCAACCTGTCAAAGTCTCAACGCTGATTTTTCTTGTCATTTCAAAAATATTTTGATAAAAATAAAGTGAATCATTTTGATGATATATAATACTGTTATCAAATATGCCCGATAATTTACCATTAGTGCCGAATAAAGAGTAAGTTTTAATTTCCATTAAAACTAAGTAGTAATATTTTCCCACAAGTAAATTTAAGATTTGATGCATCAGAATCAAAAATCTATTTATTCACATAGACCATACAAATGGTTCTTGTGACCGGTCGACAATAATATAAACTACCACCGGATCGGACTGTAAAAAGCGAAACCGGTAGCTTATAATTATAATTTGTAAGTATAAAAATTAACATAATAAAAATACTTGGCAAGTTGATTAGGTTTATTTCGTTAGTTTAGTTTACTTTAAATATTCTAGACATTGACGTATCGAGTTGAAAGTGAAATAGAAATGTTCAAGGAATTGGATTATTTGTCTTATAATTTATTCAGGATTATCTTTATTGAGGAGCAAGTCTTGCCTTTGGGATCGGTTGAGCGTCGCCGAGACTCGGCATAAAGCCTTTGAGACTAGTGACGGCCATTAGTATTTACATTTGTATGTTATGTACAATGTACATTTAAAGGATAATCGCACAAAAGGCTGGCGAATCTATCAAAAGCGGTCTTGTTGGTAATGCCCTACATTACCAACAAGACCGCTTTTGATAGAGTTCTGCTGAAGTGACTTAAGTGCTAGTGATTCGCCCAGGTACAGATCAACCGAGCTACTCACCCGTGAACAAGATAACCTAGCCATCATTATTGACAGAGTTAATAGCCTGTTTCTATGTAAGCATTGTACACCCTTAGGGTATGCCGTTTTGTCCCCTAAAACTCGTAAACTTAGAGCACTCGCTTCAAAAGTCAAATGAGCTATAGAGGCTGAGCTGCAAAACAGCTAAAAAATCTTACGGCTTACTCCGTAATGTCATCAGAGGCGCGATATGTGCGGACGTGCGCGTGGTGCTGCGGGAGGTGTTCCGCGAGGCCGACTGCTTGCCGCCGCTCGCTGCGCACCACAGCCGCCAGGAGACACCTCATGATGAGCACCATTCCTGGGTAAGAACTGAATCTCCTTGCTCTCACTGACATTCAAAGAATCGAAGGCAGTTCAAAAACCACCGGGGTGGGTGAGATTTTGTGGTGATAACCGAAATGGGTTGGGAGGGTTGGGATGGTGTAGGTAGTATGGTGTGGGTTTGCGTGGAGTCAGATGAGGTTGTGTGGGATGGGGTGGAGTAGGTGGAGTGGTTGGAGCGTAGTGGAGCGGAGGAGCGGAGTGGAATTGAATCAAAGGGAGTCGAGTGCAGTTTGTTTATGGGAGTGATAATTGGGTAAGATTTAATATTATTTTGTATTTGTATAATAAATAAAAACGCGTATGAAGCAGCGGATAAAAGCGAGTATGTAATACATATAACAATATCATGATAATTGGCAGTGTCTGCCGACTGCTTAATAAAACGGACATAAAACATATTGTTAGCGAAAGCGCTGCCAAATATGTATTTTTATTCCGTGTTCTGATCTTGTCGTGTATAGTGTGTGCTGTCGCCGGCCCGCGCCGGCACCCGACTCATTAGAGAATGCGCGAGCCTCAATTTAGATTCCCGACAGGGACAAACGCTTGTGTGATACCTAAACGTCTGTATTCTTGAGTCTTGTGTTTTTTTCAGTATATTTTCTGTATTTATATATGTATTGTTTTACGAGTGCGTATAACATATTATATCACATACAATGTCACAAGAATGTTCATTAATCAGGGATAAGTATTATTTTGTCTTCTTTGAGGTTAAATAATATTATATTCATGAAATTTATTCAGTTATATTTATTCATAATTATTTTATCACTATGACGTATTCACTCATATTTCCGTGTAGACTATAAATAAATAAATACCCTTAGGTAACTTACACATATCGATCTAGCCCCAAAGTAAGAAAATTATTTGCTTGCGACATGGGCGGCATGGGGTCATCGATATTTATTTCAAAACAATTTTATTAAACACCCAAATCCATAGATGCAAATGTCTGTTAATCACAAAAACGTCCGCATCAGTCGAGTACCGAAGCCGAGCCTCGTTATTCGTCGACGTGGTTGGGTACACTCACCACTTGACTAAAGAGACGGTCAACGGGAAGTGAAAGGTGCGTCACTCTCTTATGAAGGGTGTGTTAGGTCTAATGTACAAGTTCACTAGAAACCCTACCTCACACATGCATATGTATACACACTGACATTATGATGGCAGTAAAGCTAAGGCGGTGAGGAAGCTAAGGATTCCTAACTGGAAAGATGCTGCGCAGCACTCAACCATCATATTTTCTATTGTAGATCAAAATTTTGACAAACAAACATTGCTATGTGCAACTAAGTAATGTTCATGTAGATAGATAGTTTTATGCAAAGAATCTGCGTTTTCTTAAAAATGAAAATACCGGTAATTGTTCCTTTCATGCTAACGCAATTCTGAGCAGTAAGAAACAAATTCGTTGGTAGGTTAAAGAACTTACGAGGGAACGCGAGCAGCTGCTGCAGCAGGAAGAGGAACTGAGGCAACAGCACGCGGCGCGGGTGGCCAGGCGGCCGCCGCCGAACCCATACAAGCTGCAGCCGCGCGGTGCGGCGCCCCGCTCGCCCGCGTGGACGGCCGAGCGGGGCATCATACAGAGGAAACACCTGAAGCCTGAAGTTTACCACGAAGCGGGCGGTGGATATTATTGTGTTACTTTTTATAGCCGTGTGGAGTCGGCAGAGTTCAATAACTTAAATCCATGTCTTCGCTTTGACATTGTAAGAGGTGATTAACGGGTAGTTCGGGGGGTCGACAGTAACAATATAAACGCATAACATTAATATAACTAATAAAATACGGACGTTATATACAAATTAGTATTATATATTACTAGCTGTTGCCCGCGGCTTTATCCACGTTTTTATTTAGAATAGAGCTCACATCATTAAAAAACTCCTCCACTCCACTATCTATCTATATATATATATATATATATATATATATATATATATATATATTGCAAAAATCAAATCAATATTTATTCAAGTAGCCTCGTAAAAAGCTGTTTT
>DVZN01000995.1:0-11094 GCA_018237365.1 Caria ino melicerta
GCTATTTTTTTAATCTCAACAACCGACATAACATTGAACCGATACCACAATGCCAGATTAGATTAAGGGGCAGGGCCAATTTGAGATAAACAGCGTATAATTGATTAAAATTAATTGCTGGATATAGGGTATCGGGTGACCTTTGACAGCAAAACACGCAATTGAAATGAAAATAGATTTTCTACCGTTCAAAGCGTAGTTATTGGCTGTTTCTATTGTATGTTTTTTCTCTTCTTCATCCTAGCCTTACTACATATCTATATCAGATGATGTCGGCGTCGTTTACATGATCTAGGGGATTTAACAAAAGCGTACGTTTTTACACAGAGGGACTGCCATCTGACTTCTGCAACTCAGAAGGGGATCCAGGCCCAATCCAAGATTAAGTCGAGTTCGAATACATGAATCCGGGTTTCTTCACGATGTTTTCCTACACCTTAAGAGTACTCAGAAAATAAATAAATCAATATGCATGGACAAACCATTAATCTAACCCCCAAAGTTAGCAAATTATTTGCTTGTGTTATGGGTGTTATTCAACGATATTATACAAAAAAATACACTTATAAATACCAGAATAAATTTAATAAACACCCAAACCCAGAAATGCGAACGCCCGCCCCATTTGGGAATCGAACCCGCGCTTCTCTATTTATCGACGTGGTAAAATTACGCTACCACTTGGCCAGCGAGACGGTACTTAAATGAAAATGTACTAACATTAGAAAAGTTCACTGGTACAGTTCGAATTTGGACTACCAGAACAGACTACAGACTACAATGGTAGAGTTCGAATTTGGACTACCAGAACAGACTACAGACTACAATGGTAGAGTTCAAATTTGGACTACCAGAATGGAAGTACGAAGCTGCACCTATTAGACAAGGGTCTCTCTCTATATCTATCTATGTCTGAAATTAAAGGGCATTGCCCTTGTCTGTGGAGAATAAAAATATCCATATTTGATAACTTGAGGCGGTCGAAACTAGTCCGTTTATTTTGCTAATCCCTCGGAAATGTAAAACAATAATTGTGGTAGGAAATCTTTCAGAGAACACCAAGACGCGACAAATTGGATAAATATTCCTGAAAGTCAGACCACGAATTATCATCAGTCTCAAATGAGTCGAACTTCTCACAGCCAGGCTAAATTAGCATCTAAAAAGCTTGATGTGCTTAATAAGGCGAAGCAATTCTTCAAGCCGGCCCATCGCTTACAACTTTACAAACCGCAAATTCTAGTAGGTACATATGGAGCATTGTCCTCACCTCTGTGCAGGAGCTCCCCAATATCAGCTTTACCGACCGACCGTATCCAACGAGCTAGAATCGTCAACGATCAGATACTCTTCGATAGGCTTGATATTTTCGCTTTGCGTAGAGATATTGGTTCACTCAGTGTTTTCTATCGCATTTATCATAGAGAATCCTCCGAGAAAGTGTTTGGTTTGATTCCCACCGCTGAGTTTCGTCACCAGACATCGCGTCGGTGTCTAGAGTTCCATGCACACCACCTTAATATGTGGCGCTCCCCTACCGTGCGATACCGAAGACATTTTTACCTCATACAACACCTTTATAGAAGCAGCTACCCAAAGCAATGTTTCTAAATGGATACAACTTACTTGGGAACCTTGGGCTACAAATCTGTGCGGTCACTAGTGTTACAGATGTTTATGTGCGACGGTGATCACTTACTATCAGGTGACCCACCTGCCCGTTTGCCTCCTCATTAAAAAGAACAGATATATAATTGATTCCCTCATAGTAACACCTTGTTCGATAACAATTTTCCTTAGGTATTAGAAATATAGTCTCGCCCATAGATCCTCGAAAGGGTAGACAGAAGTAAATACTAGTATGCACCCACGATTACCAGACCATGTTAAGTTCCATGATGTGATGGGTGGCAAGTCCGTCGCCAATCAGGCACAAATCCAATCCCAGGCAACGTTGTTTTTCGGAAAAACTGAAAAACAAGTAGAGAATAAGTTGCCCTACCCAGGAATCGAACCTAGAAGTTCTAGCGTCAAAGTAGAAAACCGACACCACTCTACCACAGGGGCGATGATTCAGCTATGTTATTAATAATCAATGTTTTAAAATCGAATCAATGATACAGTAAAGGACGAATTTAATCTTTGGGGAACTGTTCACCTAAAGTGGTTATGCCATTTCGTCATTACAACACTTCGCTCGCTGAACGCGTTACACAACGCCTCCCATACATAAATATTATACTTAACACGCGTTAATCATTTGTAAATTATGCATTTTCCAGTTCAGTGTGATCCTTATGCTTTGAATACACTTACAGAGTAGAGTAAATAGAGTCTACGGAAAACTCAGAACAAGATGCCCGACCCGGGAATCGAACCCGGGGCCTCCTGCCTCGAAGTCTGGTACCGAGTCCACTTGATCGACTCGACTTTACTGTTTACCCACTATTTTAAGGATTCAAAAGTACTTTTTTTTCAAGTGAATTTGAATAAAGATATTTTGGATTTAAGTTGAGTCAGGCAAGTACTCGGTCTAGCATATAGACACTCACAGGACTACACTGACTCGGCCGAGTGATATTTTACTGTCTCGCCACTTTACTCTGTTACTACGACTTACTTAAAATCAGTTCGGCCATCAGGGCCTTAAGTTGGCAAAGCATCATTAATATCTGGTCTCTATAGGCGGCTTCCGAATAAATAATCTTCAGCATCATCAGGGCTATTTTACTCCTGATGATGCTGTGAAAAGCAAAACCGGTTGGCTTTACATAAATAATACTAAATTAAAAGTGATACAAGAAAGTGTCGGTGTACAAATGAGAAAGGGTATGCTCCGATGGTTCTGTCATGGAGTTTCCTCACGATGTTTCCTTCATCTAAAAACTATGTACCTGACGGGGTTCGAACCTGGACTAACCACTAGGCCACCGAGGCTCTATATAAATTTAAATGATATTAACTACCATAAATTAATGGCAACTTCATTTAATTTGATATTGGAACACGTAACATTTTTTAGACATTATAATTTTGGAGAATGGAAGACGCAAGATTGACAAAACAGATTTACAATGCGAATGTCGAAGCTACCCAGGGAGACCTAGGTTGACATTCCACAACGAAATCGCTCATGTATTATGCAAGGGTGGTGTCAAGAGTCTCCGAAACCGGTGTGTATGTATGAGAGTGTATGTATGAAGAGAGAAGTGTAATATATAACGAATGTGGAAGAAGCTAGGTAAGTGTGCAAAAAGTCGTGACACTTGGCACTCCATACTCTCTGCCTACTCCGTAAGGTAATTGGCGTTAATATATGTATGTAAAAGTGTTACATAAAACAGTACAACCGTTTATTCATTTATTAATATCAAAAAATTATATATAACATGATAAGTTCCGTTCATTTAATGGAACTGTGGTCTGTAATACTTAATAATAAAACGGTTCGCTTATTTTCATAATTTAAAAATTGTAGCATCAAATAAACCAAACTAAAAATGTTTTCTTGCAGCACTCATATAATCAAAACTTAAGTATATACCTATAATATAATAAATTCAGTGTTTAATCGCCTCTGTGGTCGAGTGGTGTTGGAGTCGGACTTCGACGCGAGAGGTCCTAGGTTCGATTCCCGGGTCGAAAAATTTATTCTAAGTATGAGTTATTTTAGTTTTTCTGAAAAATATAACGTTGCCTGGGACTGGATTAGTGCCCGATTGACGACGGACTTGCCACCCGTCACATCATGGGACCTAATATTGTCGGCTAATCGTGGATGCATACTAGTTTGTACCTCTGCCTGCCCTTTCGACGATATATGGGCGTCACGATATTTATTTTATTTATTCAACGTTTAACAATAATACCAATAATAAATAACAATAATATCAATAACAGTTCATTACTGACTAGTTAAATTGTTAAGAGAATGTTCGCTTTCTTCAAGCATTTAGTCTAATCTCAAAAATAGTTTTAGTGTCAAACATTGTTGTTTTTGAAGTTGGGATATGTAAGAAATGTGTAATTCTTTCAAGTGAGACGTGTAAACTATTTTATCGTTTATGTAACTTAAGAATAGAAGCGGAACGAAGATGCTTCCCTGTAATATCCTTAATATTAAGAGTTTTGTTGATTATAAAGTTTGGATTTGTAAGGAATTTGTCCATTCCAGTGAGACGTATAAACTAAAAGATTTAAATTATAACAAAAGTACCTAGAAAGACGTGTAAACAAAGTGTTATTTATGTAAATCAGGAAAAGAAGCGGGCCTAAGATGCTTCCCTGTAATATCCCTAGCGTATTAAGTGTTCTGTTAATGGAACCATTGAGCTATGTCGGCCATTCCGCGGATTTCCTCATTTGTTGTACAAAATGCACATTATAATTGCAAATTCATTCGTAATCTTAACAATAGCCGCTTGTCGGTCAGACGCGCATTGTTATAAAGTATGTCAAACCACTATCTTTCTGGGTTGGTACGGTTTGCAAAAAAGAACCTTTATTGTAAACAATTTGGCAAATACAGACATTTTGCGGCAATATTTTTATTTCGGCCTACCGTTACGATAAAAGCCCTGGATCGAAACGATACCACGATTCTTCCTATAAATAATATGAGTCACGACTATGCCACAAGTCGAAGTTCGGTTTCGCAGGAGACACCGTTGGGGCGGGACATTTAGGGCCCCCAAAAATAATGTTAACTCTGGCTGAGCACTCTGCACGCCCAAAAAGTCAAATAGAGCTGTAGGCTGAGTCGGGAGACAGCTATAAATTCATTTCGGAAAAAAACAAACAATTAACATGTCTGTATTTCTGCGTAAAAACTAAAGATGTTGATCTGTTGTGTTAATGTGAGTAAACCTATTATCGCTTGTTATAAGCTACTTTATTAGTCTATTCTCTAAATAAATAAATAAATAAATATTATCGCTTGTTATAAGCTACATTATTAGTCTATTCTCTAAATAATAAATAAATATCATAAATTGGTCTAACCCCAAAGTAAGCAAATTAATTGCTTGTGATATCAATGCTAGTCAACGATACTATAATAAATAAAAATACATATATAAACACAATACATTTAATAAACATTGGACCCAGAGGGCACCTTGAGGCTGTTAGGCCTCATGCTAAAGTAAGTTATCCAACTGTCTTATTATCAGTCTCGTTGGCCGAGTGGAAGCGAAGTTGCGTTACCGTCGACTTATAGCGGGGCTCTGGTTCGATTTCTGACGGGGGCGGGCGTTTGTGTGATGAACATAGACGTTCGCATTTCTGGGTCTGCGTGCTTATTAAATTTATTCTTGTGTTTATAACATACTAGCCGGATCCCGCGACTTCGTCCGCGTGGGTTTTTAACTACATTTAGTGAGTGTCAATTGTTTGCACAGAACTCTAATTATTTTTTAACATAAGTAGTAACATAAGTGGTAACTTAGGTTACTCTTATTTTAAAAAAGAATTAGGCTACCAGTATAGTTATTAGTACCATAGCTATAACATCAGCTATTTGCCACTGAAAGTCCCATCAAAATTGGTCCAACCGTTCAGGAGATTACCCGGAACAAACAGACAGACAGACAGACAAAAAATCGTAAAAAATGTTATTTTGGTATATGTACGGTGTATGTATATATTTTTTACTACCCACTACATTAGTATTTGTAAATATAATAAATAAATAAGTCAATCACTAGCCCTGAGGATGTTTTTAAAGAAAACGAAACCGGTTGGTAAAATATAATAAACTAGTGATCCGCCCCGGCTTCGCACGGGTGCAAAGCTGATAGTAAATATACTACATAATGTCTCTAACAGACATTACATCAGGAACCTTTAAAATGATCAGTGTTTTTCTATTATTTTATGCATGTATTATACATATAAACTTTCCTCTTGAATCACACTATCTATTAAAAAAAAACCGCATATAAATCCGTTGCGTAGTTTTAAAGATCTAAGCATACAAAAGGACACAGGGACAGAGAAAGCGACTTTGTTTTATAGTGTGTAGTGACGTATTTCTATGTATAATATCGTTGACTAACACCCATAACACAAGCAAATTTGCTTAATTTTGGGTTAAATTAATATGTGTGATTTGTCCAGGTATATTTATTTATCTTAATGCTGATAAATGACTTAAAAAAATACTTTATACTGTAAGTTTCTAGTTTAGCTGGACAGGAGAAGAAACTGTGTAATTAAATCCCTAGTAAAGGTATCGAAGAATCAAAATAATCAATGAATATGCTGACCGTACATTTTTGATGTAACTCGGCAGGTAAACAAGACAGCGACTTGTACATTGAACCGAAAAATTCGGAAGACGTAATTCTATAGCAATTGCAGGTAGATATATTTGGTACAATTTTAATGGCTTTGTTCATTAGGCTGAATCAGTGTTAGCAACTGGTAGCGAGTTGATTATCGTACCTGGCGTCTAGAATTATCGTACATAGACCGGAATACACTACATTTATCGTACACAATCAATCAAATATATTTAATCGACGTCAATAGTTACAAATAAACAAGGTACACATATCGATGTCAATAATTATTTTAAAAAATCTAAACATTATTACTACATAGTATAAAATAAAGTCGCTTCGCGTCTGTCTGTGTAGATGTCAGATAAAAAATGTCCAAATAAATAAATTAGGATTAAAATTATAAAAATATCAAAAGATACGCAGGATGTACTAATCGGATCGGCTGTTTACAATAAATACCAAAACAAGCTGTTGACGTGTTTCGGTTTTCGGTTGGTAGCTGGTAAACTTACATTTGCATGAGGCCTAACACCTCGGGCCTTGGCAACGCTAACAACTTTGGTGTCTAGAGTACATGTAATTCTTACCATAAGGAAATCCATCTGCTTGTTTGCCTTCAAATATAAAAAACGCCAAGTTCTTGTTTTTAAAAGTTAAAAAATATGTTTTTTTTGCGAACCGTCCTGTACAATTTTTGATATAACTCTAAAAATAAATAAGATACCGGCTTGTAAGTTGACTTTAATATTTGCAAGACGTAATTTTATTACGGTTTAGAGGAGATAAGTTTAGTACAGATTTTTTATAGTTGTGAACTAATTAGGCTAATTTCAGTTAAGTGGAGGTCGCCCAAAGGTTGGAATTTGACCGCAATTTGTTAAATAAACATCTTCTATACCAATAAATAAAATTGGAGTGTCTGTTTGTAATATTATAATAAGCTCTTTACTATTTTTTATAATTAGTGGTCTTAACAGGCGACAGCCGTACCGTTACACCTCAGAGACAATTTTTATTTTCAGACCGATTTTTATAAAATTTTATAAGTATACTCGTACTTTTAAAATTTTATAAAAATCTGTCAAGTCGTTCCGGAGTTAGACAACTATTCGATCAACGAGACGGCCAATAAAGATAATAATTAATAAAATAATTATCCCTGGACAAGGCACACATATTGATCTAACCCCAAAGTAAGCAAATTATTTGCTTGTGTTATGGGCGTTAGTCAACGATATTATAATACTATATGTATATGAATAAATTCAATAAACACCCAGGGGAGCTATTTTTGAACATTTAGCGGTTATTTCGAAATCAATGATATATAAAATACTCGTCAGTTACGGACACTATAAAGACGTATTTTTGAAATTCACACCATGTCTACCAAGAACATAAAAATGTGATGCGAAGTTCGTATTTAGTGTCAGTGATTGACGATTATCTTATTCATCGGTGATTTCGAATCATCGCTGAATGTTCACAAATAGCACCCCAGACCCAGAAATGCGAACGTCGATGTTCATCACACAAACGCCTGCCCCCATCGGGAATCGAAACCGAGCCGAGGCTCGGGTTCGACGTGGGTAAGCGACTACGCTCACCATTTGATCAACGAAATGGTCAATGAAGATAAGATGAATTGGGAAAAAATGGAAAAAATAGTAAGAATTAAATTTCTATTCTTATTGACAGGAAGAGAAAATCTACGACACACCGTGCGACAGCTCCCGACCCTCGTCACCCGAGTCCACAAAGACCAGCTTCCAGAAACTGAGGGAGAACTTCGAGGTCCCGGAGAAGTACCCTAAGATAGACCTGAAGACGGTAAAGCCCACGGTGTTGCCGCCCAAACCTATGGTGAATGCGAAGGTGAGCGTTTTACCTAATTGCGTCAAAAGGAGGGTTTTGTTTTGGCTCTGTGGTCCAGGTGTCCGACTTTGACGCACTAAGTCTTAGGTTCGATTCCTGGGTCAAGCAACTTGTTCTGAGTTTTTCAGTTTATCTGAAACAACTGGATCGAAAGTAACCTAATGTTGTAGAACCCTTATGTTATAGATATTATAGGTAAGAAGATAGATAAGAAGGTACTTTAAGACGAACCAAATCGTTTTGTTTCTAATGCAAACGGCTAAGGAGTGGAATTCGCTGCCTGCGAGTGTATTCCTGAACATTATAACATAGCCATCTTTAAGGCCCGAATAGGCTGTTTCCAGGCAGGAATGATCCATCTTCAGCCGCATCGTCACTAAAAATCAGGTGTATTGTCGTTTAAATGACTGCCTATTAATTTATAAAAAAGTAACGAAATTTGGCAGACGGTCACTTTATGTTTCGAGGAAGGTTATAAACAGCTTGAATTAAGGAGTTCCCGTGGGAGAGGGGATAAAATATAAAATGTAAACTTGTCAATAATTCATTAAAGCGTAGTCCATTTTTTAGGGTGGGGAAGGATGGGATGGGGTAGGTAGTGTGGGGTAGAGTGCCGTGGAGTGGAGCGGAGTGGATAGGAGTGGAGTGAGGTGGCGTTGAGTGCAGTAAAGTGGAGTTTGTTCATGCGACTGGTAATGGGAGACTTAAATCGTACTTTGTATTGTTGTGTGTTACGTGTGAAGCCATGGGCAACAGCTAGCCTAGATTCTAGAAAATTCTAGTACCCCAAAATATATTATGCCAAAGGTTTGGAAATCCTCTGAGAACGTGTCAGAAGAGTTTCAATCAGCCAAACGCGCGATGGAGAAGAGGTTCGCGACGGAATCCAACAAGTATAGGAAGAACGCGAAGCTGGTGGCCAAACCAGTCCAGGCTCCGGTGCTGAGCCTGCCGAAGCACAGGAACTGCCAGCTAGACGTCGACAGGGAGAACGTGAGTAGTTTTTGCTTACACACATATATAAAAATCGATCGATTAGAACACGAAAGTAAATTTCGTTAACATCTACAAAGTTGTAATAGCTTAGTTGGTAAGACGGGCGGCTACAAAGCCGGAGGACCCAGATTCGCGATTTCATTCCTCTTTTCCTTTTTTTCGAGTTTCTCCCCTTTGTGGAAAAAAATCAGAAAACCTAAAAATACCGAGCAAAGCTCGATCACCCAGGTATTAAATCTCTATCAGCAGATCCCAATAAACCGATCTTCTATTGAAATTTCGATCCGCTTGTTAAATAAACTGTTTCAATAATCAATCTCTAGATTGGCATTACATAGATGATCAATCGTAAATTTGGTTTCTATCTCAGATCACTGCGATCTGTTGATTGAAGATTCGATATTCTGATTGGCCGTAAGTCTATGTGATATCTCTCAATCCTACACAGACTAATATTGCAAAAAAACCGGCTTCCAGATCCTTTATATTCCTGATTTTTTTATGGGACCACCTCGAAAGTGTACTCTTTCAAATAAAAAAAGAATTTTGAAAATCGGTTCAGAATTCGCGGAGAAATCGGCGAACATACGTAAAAAAATACATACAGTCGAACACTGAACCTCCTCCTTTTTGAAAGTCGGTTAAATATAAATATTCGATAATACGTACATACATACGCGAGCCTATTGCAGTCCACTGCTGCACGTAGGCCTCCCCCAAAGTATGTCACAGGACACGATCTCCCGCTTTCATCATCATCACTACCAGGTGCTCTTTTTAAATCGTCGGTCCATCTGGCCGGAGGGCGTCCAACACTACGTTTACCAAGCCGTGGGCACCATTCGAGAACCCGTTTACTCCACTGACCATCAGTCAGATGTGACCACTTCAGTGCTCGCCTATAACATATTCTGGTTTGGAAACTGATACACTTAACTTTGTACGAGGTATGGTATGGTAACCTCTCGGTCTCAGGTTGGCAACGCAACATTACCACCTTTGGTGTCTATAGGCAGCGTGCATTTCTTACCATCAAGGAATACGTCGAATTATATTGAAGGATAGACCTTCAATTTACGGCGGTTCTCAATAAGCGATGTGTACTATATAAACTGTTTCAATATCTTTAAATTGCAATTAAATGGATGACAAATCGAAAGATTCGTTTCAATTTCAGATTACCGCGATCTGTCGATCGTAGATTCGATATTGGATTGGCCGGTAATAAAGGAATGTATTAGTAAAATCTCATGTTTTTGCTATTAACATTTTAACAGGCGTTACGCCCGTAAGTATCTTATATAAAGGATTTTATAAACAGGTACTTTACAAGCGACCCGCCCCGGCTTCGCACGGGTACAAAACTGATACTAAATATACTACAGAATGTCTCTCGCAGACATCACATTAGAAACCTGTAACAATACTCAAAAAATATTAACTATTCCAAAAAACCGCATCAAAATCCGTTGAGTAGTTTTAAAGATATAAGCATACATAGTGACAGACAATTATCTTAACTCTCTCCTTTACTTTTAAGTTTCTGGAATTTTTAGACTCCTTTTAAATTTTTGGAACGAACTAGGGTGGTCGAACTAAACACCAAATCAACATATGGACAAAACGCACAAAGGCCTACACACAGGCTAAATACGGTCACATGGTCCTATGGCCTAGATAGATAGATAGACAGACAAATGCCAAGTGACTTTATACTATATAGTGACTAGATTTGCCTGTGGCACGGTCCGCGTAGAAATAAAAAATGATACTGATAGGAATTTCACAAAATTTCTAACCCCTTTTAGTCCTTTAGGTGATGAGTTTTCAGTCAACTTCCCAAAAAGGCGGATCTTACGTTTGGTGGTATATTTTTTTGTATGTTCACCGATTACACCGCTAATTCTAAACCGATTTCCAAATATATTTTTTTGTTTTA
>DVZN01000996.1:0-11093 GCA_018237365.1 Caria ino melicerta
ATTAATAGATGGCGCTATTTTCAAAAATAGAACACCATCGAGTGATGAATAGAATAATTAAAATTATAAAACTTTTAGCTATTGCACACTAGATGTCAGTACAAAGTAATCATGTAGTAATATCTAGGAACAACGCGAGCATTCGAGAGTTTTCTATGAATGAAAACGATAACTCCAGGGCTTCTCAACTTATCTGGTATTGTATTGTACTTAATCAAAATAGGATAAAAGTGATATATTGTTATTTATGGATTCGCTCATGTTTACTTAATAGTTATGTAGCTTTTCCGAATGCCGTTTCTTTTATTCGTAATCGTATTCTTAAATAATAATATCTAAAATTTAAACATAAAAACATGTCAAAATTTACATCTTTATACCATTTCTCTTACCCCGAAGATGGAGGGAACTAAAAGTCTGTCCTGTCTATAGTTCACACATATTTACCTGGCTCTTTTATATTTTTAATCTTTTTTATATAAATAAGCTGATTTCAAAAGCTGGTTAGTCACTATTGTCTAGTGTGCCAGTGCCATTTTTTTGTTTTTAAAAATTGACTGCTTACAACACAACTGCTATACTCCCTAAAATAACAACTAGACAAAATATATTCATTTACAATTTTACAAAGCTTATATTTTAATACATTTCCTAAAATAACATAAAAATCTAGTATAACATATACTAAATGTAATTTTATATTTTATAAAACTAGAGAATTGCAAGCGTATGCGAGTTATAGTACGATTAAGTCGATTTAAACGGTTTAAATAACTATACAGTCTCAGTAGACTGAATTGTTATCTTCAGCATTGAGTAGTTAGTTTAAAAAATGAGTAATCAGTTGTTGTTTATGTTTTTCTGAGATTTTTATTTAATTTTTAAAGATAGTATATTAATCTTAAAAAAATCATCACGCCCATTTTCTCAAAGTGGTAAAAAGTGTCGTATATTTATACACCCGCGATTAGCCGACGATATTGGGTCCCATGATGTGAAAAGTGACAATTCCGTTGCTGTCAATCTTGGGATAAATTATTATATTAAAATTAATGCTGTATAATTTTCATATATAAATTTATATATTCATATAAACAGATAATAATTTTGGTCTTAAAGTAAATCGTTAAGTCAACTCAAACTATGTGTTTACTCCACAGACTACTATAGATGCTAACGCATGTTAACTCATTTAAATATACGTTAATATATAAAAAAAGCTATAATATCTAATCAAAATACTGCGCGACAAAGAGAATCAGTTACTCATTCTTTATTTCCCTAAAAACAAACATTTATTTTCATTTAATAATAATATGGCTTCTACTTATCTCATCGAGTAAGATTAAAGAGAAAATATATGATACACTACTTCCTGCAACAGTACAACAGAATAATACAATATAAAAGATAGACTTTCAAAAAAAGTGCGTACCTACTCAATCCTAAAAGGTCGGCAATGCATTCTGTAAGTCCTTTGGTCTTGCGAATATTTGTAGGTGGCAGTGATCAGCATCAGGTGACCAATTTGCTCGTTTGTTTAAAATAAGAAAGGACGGGGCATGAGTTTTGTCGAGTTAGGTTGACTGGTAGAGAATGCCATGTAGTATTAAGTCCACACTTGTACATTTTTGTGCATAAATATTTAAATAAATATATAGCCGTTCGTATTTTTGGGTCTGGGTGTTTATTAAAGTTTTTCTGGTATTTATGTGTGTATAAGTACCAGATATAATATTGTTGACTAGCACCCATATCACAATCAATTAATTTGCTTACTTTAGGATTTGATCAACTAGTGTAATTTGTGCAGGTTTTATATAAACAAAATGCCACTCTAATTGATTCATTTTACTTGGTAAATACATAAATAAAAGTAGTTATGAAAAAAGCCGCTCAAAATAAAATAAAATATTACATAGCAACTCATTTATATGAACAATAATCTGTTACTTCGCAATGCTTATATTTTAAGTTGAGCCGCCCTGACGACTCGAATGTTCTACCTCACTCTAGAATCGAATGAAAATATAAGCGCTCTCCGTTTCGTTCTCGTTGTCATTTGAATCAGAACATTTGCTGGCGAACTAGTGCTCGCATCGCGAAGATTTTTCACAAATTTTCACTAACTTAATCAACAAGAAAATGGCTTTACTACCCTTCCTGTTGGACTACGAGTTGGAGCGGCCACGACGATTGGTGGATCAACACTTCGGGCTATGCTTAACGCCTGAAGACCTCTTGAGTGTAGCTGCCGGCCCGCTTGCTTCCCGGGATTACTACCGACCCTGGCGTCATCTTGCAGCGGCTGCACGAGATGTTGGCTCAAGCATCAAGAACGACAAAGACAAATTCCAAGTTAATTTGGACGTTCAGCACTTCACACCAGAAGAAATCAGTGTCAAGACAGCGGATGGTTACATCGTTATTGAAGCTAAACATGAGGAGAAAAAAGACCAACATGGTTACATCTCTCGTCAGTTCACACGGCGTTACGCGCTTCCAGAAGGTTGCACCCCTGAAACTGTGGAGTCTAGGCTGTCTTCGGATGGTGTGTTGACTGTAACTGCGCCTAGGAAGGTGCCTCCAGCTGTTCAAGGCCAGCGATCTGTTCCTATCACTCAAACTGGTCCAGTTCGTAAGGAGTCCAAGGACCAAGCGAATGGTGACAAAGCTGAATAGTTCAGAGGCTTATTTTAAACCCATTGACATAATGGTGATTGTGTGATTCTTTTCTTTCAATTCATTCCAGTGATTTGTATGTTAAGACTGAGTTTTAGTTAATAAATTTCGCATTTATGTTATTTTGTGATTTCATTTGAATACGCACTATAAAATTGTAGTTGAATACCATTTCTGAAACTTTCGAGTAAGTAGACAATTGCACCTCTTCAGTTATTAGTTAGCGTAGTCGCTTGATTTAGAGGGTTGCGTTCGATTGCTTGATTTAGATGTTTGTGATGAACATGAAACCTATGGGTGTTCAAATTTCTGTATTTGTACATGCACTTGTATAATTTAGGTAAAGACATATCTGGTGTTGTAGTTTTTCGTAGGCGGTAGTAATCATTTACCATTAAATGACATACTTGCTCGTTTAAAAGCAAATAATTGTTTACAAAAATTTGATCAATTCCTGTAATTTTCTTGCAGTGTTATGTAAAGTGTAATTTCACTTATTACCTACCTACAAATACTTAATAGCTGGGGTGTTAGGCCATAGATATACATATAATACGAGTTGAATCGCGCACTAAGTACCACCTAACTGGTGCCTTACTCCACTGACTCGAATTCTTAATAGGATCGAGTTTTTGTCAATTCTTACTCTTGAATTCGAATTAGGAGTAAGAATTGACACAAATTGGAAGCAAACTCGATCTGATTTAGAACTTCAAGCCGTCACACCTAAGGCACCTGAACTGTGGTGGGTTTTGTAAAAGGCGATTAGGGCCCGTCTCAGAGATGGGCAGAGCAGCACCTAGGTACAACACAGTCCGTTACGAACATACACTGCCCCGTTCCACTAGTCTAGTCCATAACCCGCCTGTCCAGCGGGTTGACTATATATTGAGGGAGGCCTACGTCCAGCTGTGGATTGCAATGGGCTGAGGTACTTAATAGCTAAGCATACACGGATCAGGGATCCACCTGATAGGTTAAAGGTATATGTACCTACCTAGTGAACTAATCTGCTGATGTATTGTGAGTACAGTCCCAGTTTTTGTTCGCCAGATAATAGGTAGGTACTGAGTGTATGCCTAGCTTACGTTATTGGCTTATAACGGCCCAAAACTGCATTGGACTATAGTCTATTGCTGTAAAATGGCCACTTACATTTATTGGTTCATTACATTTTGTAATAAGCCAAATAATATTAGGTAGGTACCTGCCTACTATATAGGTGTAAGTTTCACAGTTGCCCGGATTAGTACCACCGACTTACCTATTCCTGTCACCAGTCCATGTCACTGGCGTTTTCCGGTTTGAAAGGTAAGTTAGCCGGTAAACTTACCTTTGCACGATGCCTAAAATCCCGGTCTCATTTTGGCAAAGCAACATTACTTTTACTGTCTATAGGTGGCGTGAATTTCTTACCATCAGGAAATTTGTCTCCTTGTTTTCCTTCCAGTATTATAAAAAACACTAAGCCTGGTATCATCGGGAAGCCAAATTTGCTGAAAATACGTCAATTAGAAAGACACAACATTTAATTTTTATACCGATTATACCATAACGATCGCCAAATCCCTCACAAACCAATCCGCACTCAGCCAGTCCTTCCACTTAAATAATGAAGCTAGACTCTTCCACTTAAATAATGAAAAAAGCAACTAATTAACAAAATAGTCTTTTTGTTCAAAGATAAAGGGCACCACGAAATTTTACACTGGCAATTCTTTTTTCTTTTTTTGAATTGGAAGGCAAACAAGTAGTCGGATTTCCGGATTGCGTTGCCAATCTGAGGCTAGAATGTTAAGCCCCTTTCGTGTGATTCGTTCCCTGTGGCATACATTTTGAAAAAAAAGAAAAAGTACCTTCACGCCAGGCAGAGGTGTGCTAGTATCTCCACGACTCGTAAGCCCAGTAGATATACTAGAACACCCACGATTAGCCAAGGTACTACGGCCCTAGATGTGATAGGTGGCAAGCCTATCGCCACTTCGGGCACATTCCAAGCTCGGGCAATGACATGCGTACTCAGAATAATCTGAAAAACATTTTAAGAAAAGTTGCCCGACCTGGGAATCGAACCCAGTTGATATAACTCTATTGATAATATTTTGGTTTAATGTGGAACAGCACAAGTGTGTAATACCAAATATTAACCTAAGTCAAATTTATACATTTTAAGTTTAGATAAAATCAGTTTCTGTAAATCAATGATTAAATACTTATTTTACTCACAGCATTTAAAAGACAACAGCCGTACCGTTGCACCACATAGGCGATTACAAAATAATAAGTGTTCACAAGCGGTAGACGTAAAACTTTTATTTCGATATTGTTAATATACTTGCACTGTTTCACTAATTTAGTTTTTATTTATTTATATACACAGCCAACCGGTTTCGCTTTTTACAGCATCTTCAGGGCTACTATTTATAGGTTTAAAAATAGCATAGCCCTGACGATGCTGCAAAAAGCGAAACCGGTTAGCTAGTGTGTATAAATAAATAAAAACTAATTTAGTGAAACAGTGCAAGTGTATTAATAATATCGAAATAACAATATGCAGTTTCGCAAAGTGTTGAGGATGGAAAGTATACATAAAACTTTTAAAATATATTACAATATTTGAAATGTGTCAAATTGAGAGTTCATGGTCTAACGGTTAGGAAAATCAAAGTCGATCCTAGATTAGGTCGAATTCGGTTCACGAATCCGGGTTTCCACGTGCAGTTTTCCTTCACCATAAAAGCATTCAGAAAATGTACTGTAGTTAGGAAATCTCATTATGTTAGTACATGGCGGATTTCAAACCTGGACTATCGATAATTTGGTAGTCGAGGATCGAACTGTCATTAACACCTTGACCTTGACTAGGTGGTAGAGCGTCGCTGCGACTCGCCCAGTTTGGTGTTACTGCCTTACCTATTCCTGCCGCCATAAAATCTGTACGGTGTGCTTGTCATTGGCCTGTTCCTGTATGGGTAAGGTAGCCGGTAAACTTACTTTTGCGCGAGGTCTAGCATCCGGCATCCCGGTCTTAGTGTCGGTCGGCCTTTGGTGTCTATACGCGGCGTGAATTTCTTGCCACCATGAAATCAGTCTTGTTCGTCTTTCAATAATACATAAAAAAACGAATTCCTAAACCTTTCCTTAAATAATACCTAAAAATAAGACCTCTTTCCACTTAAATAATGAAAAAAAAAACAACTAATCAACTAAACAGTCTTTTGTTAAGAAAAAAGGCATGTACCACAAATATCTGTACAGTTCGTTCCCCACGACATACATTACGACATCAATTGACACACTCCAACACACAATAATAAAAACTAAACCTTATCAGCCCCTACTGAGTAATTTAGATGACTTCGGGGATGGGATGGTTCATTACAAACAACCAATTTATAAAGCCGCCCCTTGTCCCTGTGCGCTCATAAAATGTATTAATCTACAGATGAGTATTAACTTGTAAAAGCCTATTCCTAATGGCCTTCGTTCCGTAATGTCTTTAAAGGACAAGCGGAAAAATGAAACGTATGTCTTTTAACGGATATCAGAAAGGATTTTGTATGGAAAATGGATGTCTTCTCTCGTTTTTATATTGAAAAGATAAAATAAATATATTACATTTAAATCACAATTAATCGCTTCTGTGGTCGAGTGTCGGTGTTCGACTTTGACGCGAGAGGTCCCAGGTTTGATTCCTGGGACGGGCAACTTGGTTGGGGTGACAGGAAAAGATAGGTAGTAAATCCCTACATAGGACAATTAATGGATAAGAAATTTACTAGTATTTATCTTGGTGGTATAAACCTATTTAGCAAGCTATATCATTAAACTAACAATAATCAAACTTTTAGAAAGTTTTTAAATATGCTAAAAGTCTACGACTTATCTGTAATTATAAAATCTATTGTCACGACGTATGTTAACTATACACTCCGAAACCAACGAACCGATTTTGATCAAATTTCACAAGTCCCTATAATTTTGTTCAGTTTATTAGATAGGTTTTTATCTCATGTTAAAGTTAGGACGTGGGCGAGACGAAGTTCGCCGGGGCAGCTAGTTTTATATAAATTATAATAGAGTAATCGATCTATTTGCGCACCGAGTAATTTACTACAGTACATTGTTCTGACCACAACTTTAGCGTGTGTTCACACGCGCTTAATGAAATGTAATATTTATTCACTAGCCTTCCGTCTGCGACTTCGTCCGCGTGGAAATCGATATAAAATACATATTACATACATTTAAACTAACGCGTTCATCATAGTAGCTCCAATCATTCATTTCAGTTTGATCAGTCGAAAATTTATAAAGATTTATACAACTTTACATCTATTTTATTCCCGTGGGGGTATATAAATTCTACCTCCACGGAAATCATATTTTATATTTATTCTATCCGCATACCAAATTTCAGCACGAATGGTCCAGTAGTTTAGGCTTTGCGTTGGTAGATAAGTCAGTCACCTTTCCGTTTTATATATTGAGATTTAAACTTCATTGACACAAATAAATTATTAATAAATTTTTATTATTAATAATAAATAATAAATCAATAAATTTCTCTTCTTCAACTTTTAGTCTAACAAATATTTTTTGTTTAGGTAACCTATATTTAACAAGAAAAAAATTAATAGATACTTGATATTTCTTATATATTCTACAATGATTATAGTCGTTTGTTTTCATACATAATATTTAGGAACCAAAGAGAAACTAGCATTTAGATTTAATATATTTTCCTTATTTTTTCCGAATTAGTTATTATTACAATTATTACACGTATTTGATAATTTTTATCTTAATTATAATGCGTGCAGGTAATAATATATTTTTGCAATTTAATTGGATCATTTTAACCTGATTTGACAAATTATTTAAAACTGAATTAAAATTTAAAATTAATTGAATATATTTATTATTCTTTAACGTGATATATTGTAATTGTAATTATTATTTTTGAAAAGAGTAACTACCGAATTTCTTGCTGGCTCTTCTCGGTAGAGACATCATTTTGAATCGGTAGTAACTGTTCTAATGCTTACTTTAAAGTGATTTAACTAAATTTTTTTTTGTGTGAGTTTGAAAAGATTAATTCTATTTAATATATATGGTTTAATTCTAATGATAAGTAATAATTATTATCACTAAAAATGTGTGAGTTTCCCACACGGTATAAATGAAGTTTCCGGGCAACTACAATTGCAATGTGTACTTTTCAACTAGTGTGTGATGTTTCACACAGTGTTTTGTGCAATGTATTCTATCTATCCCTCAAATAAAATCTATATTATATTTATAGAATTCAGGAACGCAGTTATACAATGCGAATGTGGGTGGCTGTACGTACCTGGGGAGACCTAGGTTGACATTCCATGACTGAATCGCCGGTGTATTATTCGAGGGTGGAGTCAAAAGTCTCCGAAACCTGCGTGAATGTATGAAGAGAGTAATAAATGAGGAGGAAGCTAGGCAAGTATGTAGGAGTCGTGACACTTGGCACTTGACACTCTCTGCCTACGCAGTCATGGAATTGGCGTGAAGATATGTAAGTATGTATGCAGATATCTCTGCATTCAAATTTTTTATTGTACCTTTCTTTTAATCGAGTTTCAAAACGCAACATTTTTAAAGACGTATGATTTTGTACTTAAATGGCTGCGTATTAATTACATTTTTAGTTATACCGAATACTAACGGATGGTGTTTTATATTTTGTGAATAGGTCCAGTTGCATAGACAGTATAAATGTTTTTAGAGACTTTTTTTGTTTTGTAATAAAACACTCACTACATTTGACATTGATTCACTTTATCGTTATAATTTTTTTTTGCCAACCGGTTTCGTTTCTTAAAACATCCTCAGGGCTTGAAAGAAAACGAAACCGGTTGGCAAAATATTTTTTTTATCAAATACCTTTAAACGAGCAATTTAGTATTTTATTAGGTTTCGAGGCAGAATTTTAATGCAATGAAATACGAAAATAATTTCGTTATCATCTATATAGTTGTAATAGCCCAGTAGGGGAGATGGGCGGCTAAAATACCGAAGGAACCCGGTTCGAATCCTGAAAGATATTTTTTACCGAACTAAGCTCAGTCACCCAGGTACTTATAATAAAGTGAAACAGTATCAAGATTTGTAAGTGTTTAATTACAAAACAAATCATAATGCACTTTCATCAAGCTCCGACGGTATCAAATACGTTTTTAAAGACATTGTACATCAGTAACAATTATTTAATGTGGACATGCCCTTATCAAGTGACCGAAACCGCTTTGTCCACGATAGTGTTTATATTCTAAACCTGTGTGCACAAGCAATTTGTACAGTTATTTGTGCTGTTTCACCACAACCTCCATCAAGCAAATATCGAAGTTTTGTGGTTCCAGCTCTGATATTAATTTTCTATCGACATTCAATAAAATAGGACCTTCATGGAAGGAAGATGAACTACACGTACATAGCCATCTCCTTGTTTTAATGAACAATAGTAATATTATATGTACCAGAAATATAATATATATTATTGATATGAAAAATGCATTTTTATAATAAACCATGCGTACGAAGTCACGAGAATTACATAGCTAGTATTTGCATAAAAAATTATATTTAAATATATCGGGAAAATATAGCATGTAGCACTTCCAAGGAGGTTCTTGTCATTATTTAACTGAAAACAAAAAGATTGATTGATTGATTGAATGGATAGGGTGGTAAAATCAAAACGATTTCTTGAGCAGTTCTACCTTAATGGAGGTTATTGAAATGTTTTTATACTATCGACAATTTTCAACTTTTTAAAACAAAACACGTTAACGGCAAGCACTGACGTTATGGCGACAGGAATAAGCGGTGGTACCAATCCGGGAGAGAAGCTGCACCTCGTTCTTAACCTCGTAAATGCCACGGCGTCATTAACCCAATCCTCGCCTTTTACGAACTGCCTGAAAAGTAGGCAGTTGGTTTATTTTTCAAAGGAGCCCGAACCATCACAGATACATAGGCGGTATGTATTCAATAGCACAAGGAAATCCTTTGTATACTTTGCATCCTTGGCACTTGGTGAAACTTCATTTTATATTATAATTATAATAAACACTTGCACTAATACAATTTCTTCCATCTTCAGGGTTATTTTATTTAAGATTTAAAATAATATAACCCTGAAAATGCTGTAGAAGCGAAACCGGTTGGCTAATATATATTTAATATTGAATTAGTGGAACAGTGCAAGTGTTTATTATAATATAACCATACCAGGAAATCTATTTACCTATTTGCTTTCTAATACCATAAAAGGAATAAATTTTTCATAATCGTCCATTTTTCACTTTTCATTACTCTATTCCACCTGTGGTCGAGTGGTGTCGATGTTCGACTTTGACGCGAGAGGTCTCGGGTTCGATTCCCGAGTCAGGCAATTTGTTTTATGAACTTTTCAGTTTTTTTGAAAAACATATTTGGACTTGCCATCCGTCACATTATGGGACCTGGATAATATCATCAGCTAGTCGTGGTTGCATACTAGCACCTCTGCCTATTCTTTGAATGAATCTGAAAATCTGAATCTTTTTTTTAATAATGGAAACCAATAATAGCCAAATTTAATCATAGCTGAAATATATTAAAAACTAGCTACCCGCCCCGACTTCTCTCGGGTGCAAAACTGATACTAAAGATACTATAAAATGTCTCTCACAGACGTCACATAAGAAACCTCTAAAATTATCAGTGTTTTTTCCATTATTTTATGCATATATTATACATATAAACCATTCTCTTGAAACAGTCTATCTATAAAAGAAAACCGCATCAAAATTCGTTGCGTAGTTTTAAAGATCTAAGCATACATAGAGACAGACAGACGCGAAATGATTTTTTTTTGTATGGAGCGTCCTTTTTTTCTTATTTACTAATTATTCTACTGGAACTGCTTCTAAGTTGAAACACGAAGAGATGTTTTAATGGAAACTATTAAAAGTCAAATTTAATCATAGTACTGAAATATATTTAAAATAATTAAACTTTCACAAAGTTTGCCAATCACTCCTGCGTTATACTGAAACGTCGGCCATTACTTTTTATTTTCGTTTTGTACAGCTGAAACATTGAGTGGGCCCGTCGATCCGTTAACAAAATAGTGCGTTGAATATTAAAAATTTGTAGGCCATTGCATGAGCCGATAAAACTTTATATTGGAAAGGTTTATATTTAAACTAAATTAGTTTTCCAGGCTTTGTCCGCATTATAAAATTCAATAGAAAGCAAACAAACCCATAAAACAAAGTCGTGTTAAAACACTTATAACTTATAACAAGATCCGCAGGATTAATTTTAAGATCTTTTATTTGTTAAATTTGTCGCTGTTCTAAATAGAATAACTATTAAATTAAAATCTATAC
>DVZN01000997.1:0-11092 GCA_018237365.1 Caria ino melicerta
TTTTTTCCAAAATGACAATAGTTGCCAGCCAGAGCGGCTTCGCAATGATACTGGATGATTGTGGGTGAGCAGAGCGCTCAACCCGAGACTGCATTATTTAAGCGTGGGCTTATAACGCCCGTACTAAGGGTTGTCTCCTGCGAGACCGGACCTCGGCTTAGTGCTGCGTTCTGAATACTGCGGGCGGGGTATCGGTGGCTCACTGCCCGGCCTAACGCCAGGTTAGGCGCCGGGCGGAAAAGGGGCCTTCGTCGTCGGGACCGGCGGCGAAGGTGTAGTTAGTTTTGTGTGTGTTTGTCACCTATGAAATCGGCGTTTGCCGCTGTTATCGGATCATTAATAGTGTGTTGTGACATAGGTCCGCTAATATATATTTGTTGCTTAACGTTAAACCTGTGCCTATTGATGAATCTTAGACTATTTGTGACTGATGCAAAATAATTATTACCTGTTTGCTGAAGTTTTGGTAGGGGTTCTACGTATTATTAAGCTTCACACCCTACGACTAACGCGCGATTGAAGTACATTAGAGCGATTAGGGTGTTAAAGCTATGTCTTCTGTAGGGTGCGGAAAATACAATGTCTATTAAGGTTTTTTTAGTTTTTAATCATCTTTTTGTAATATCAAATTAATAGTGTTCTAATCAAAATATCTCGATATTATTTATTATTTGTATGGTATAAAATAGGTAGTGAAAAAGCACAAGGCTCTCTTAATGGTAATTTTGCTAAAAAAAGAAGCACGCCAAGTCCATTACGGGGTAGGCAGAGAGTATCGAGTGCCAAGTGTCAAGACTCCTACATACTTGCCTAGCTTCCTCCACATTCCGTTAGGGACTTGGCGTGAAGATATGTATGTATGTATGTATGTATGTAAGGAAGCAAAAGTTGTCGAAAATCGCAAGAAAGATACTGTCGACATCCTCGTGAAATGACATTAATATGAAAATGTTCATCTAATTTATTCCTATAGGGAGGAGTTTGAATCAAGTTTCGGTTTCATAAGGGTCTGAATAAAAAACAAACCGTTTTACTCGGTGAGTTTAGCTTAGCATCACCCAAGTTAAATTTAAATGAATGGGGTTTAGCTAAAGGATAGATAATAAATAAATAAGCCTGGATAAATTACACATATTAATCTAAACTTTAAATAAGCAAATTTTTTGCTTGTGTTATGGGTGTTAGTCAACGATATTATAATATAATAATTATAATAATTCATGGAACACAGGGTTTACACTTCCAATTCATCATTACCTTTTGCATCTTTAATAGATAGATAAGGTGATAAATACCAATTCGAGGGAGTCACAAGCCACATATACACACACACACACACATACACACACACACACACACACACACGCACTATCACGCACACACTCACGCAGTGCGTGCATCACGCACTCACGCAGTGCGTGCATCACGCACGCACGCATGCACGCCCGCAAGTACGCGCGTACATAGTTTGAAGATGTTGTCTCTTACTAGTTGCCTGAAAAGTTGACAATTAGTCTGTTCTTTATACATACATACGTACATATCTTCTCACAAAAACACATAGAACAAGTTGCCCTACCCAGGAATCGAACCCGGGACTTCGTTCGTCAAAGTGGGATATCTCTCTCAACCACAGAGGCGAATATTTTTATCAGTTAATAGAGAATGTAATCTTAATCCAAATAAAGTCGGGATTGTCTTACACTATTCCGGATCTATGCACTTAGTTGGATTAAACTGACTTACCCTAGGAGATACATACTTCAAGTAGTCGTAATATCAATTACATAATGCTACTTACAGTTTCAAAATCAATTAGTTAATATTTTGTATTAAACACTGATAAGTACTAACAAATTAATGTTTGGCAAGTATGTCAAATATTAATTTGTTAGTAAAGTATGTGTTTGACAAGTATGTCAAACATTAATTTGTTAGTAATGTCCTGATGATGCTGTAAAAATCGAAACCGGTAGGCAGAAAGTTTAAATAAATAAATGTGGAACATTACAAGTGTTTAATACAAAATATTAACAATGAAGTTCTACCAAGTTTGAACGATGATTATTTATACTATTCATGTTACAGTACATTATACCAATTATGACCAATTATTTGCGTAAATACGTATTCTTATTTCTTACTATATTTAAATTTTATATTCTGTATATATAAAATTCTCGTGTCTCACTGTTATTTGCCATACTCTTCCAAAACGGCTTTACTGATTTGTATAAAATATATGTGTATGAATAGGTTACCTTTTGTTTCACGTTGTGGTTCATTTTTCATTTTTAGGACAAATAAGATGTGCCATTAAAAATACATACAACCATAGATTTTCACCTTTCTACCATCATCCCCCATTTTTTAAATAGCGATATAAAAAAGACATGGCAAAAAAACTTTCGCCGGGAAAGTTAGCTATATATAAAAGTTTTTTATTGTATACTAACTGACCCGACAAAGTTCAATTCGTCATATTTTATTTTTTAGGCGCAATTGAGGAAATTTAAGCCTGTTATATGTAATTTTTACATTTGATCGACTGTTTTATTGTTCAAAGTCGACACTATGGGTTCTGCCGAATGCGTAGTATATTTTGCCTAGAAATTCTAATTCTGATTGCATATTTTGTTGAAGTCATCCATTTTGGTGTAGTCGTTCGAAAACTATGCGCGTACATACATTTCGGAGTTTATTTTTATGTATATAGGTTATCCAGTATTGGCATGCTGATGTTTCTTATGGCCTAAGAGAGTACTACTGCATAAGCCTATTGTAGTCTGCTGTAAGCCAGGGTACGTAATATTACACAATCCCTCGTTTTCATCACTCTAGTTTACCAGTTGCCCTCTTCAAGTCTTTGATCCACCTGGCCGTAGGGCGTGCTTCCTACAAAACGTTTACTCAGCCGCGGTCTCCATTAAAGAACCCATTTACTCCATCGGTCATCAGTTCTGCCCAGTGACCAGCTTCAGTTTGCTACACTTCTGAACTATGACATTTAATTTGTTCGCCTGCCTGATAATCTCGTTCTTTGTATTTTAAGCGAGATCCCAAGCTTAGACATCTTCACAGTACTATAAGTGACGTGTAGTTAGTGGACTATTTTTACCAGCATATTCTATGTCGCCATAAGTTATATGATAGGAAGCATTGGTCGAACACCTTGGTCTTTAAACCATTGTAAAGATTCAAAGGTGTTAAGCAATTTTCTAAATGCTACCCAGCTATGCTGCATTCTTCTGATGATTGCAAGTTAAACAGGTTTTAAAATTTTCCACGTGAGGTTTTTATATTGATGACTGCACGTGATAATATTTTCCTACAGCTATTATTCAACAAGAATATGAAATATTTTTTATGTCGAAATCGTTTTCGGGCATATTTAAAATTTATTTAAACTAAAAGTATGCCCACATTTTTATGTTACCACTTTTCGATTAACACAGTTTAAACAAACCCACACAGGGTTCAACGCAACAATGGAATAATTGTTGAAGAATATATAAAAAGAATATATTTTTTATAAAAAAGTACCTTTACGCCTATTATCCCCAAAGGGGCAGGCAGAGGTGTGCTAGTATCTCCTTGACTCATAAGTCCAGTAGATATACTAGAACGCCAAGGTACTAAACCCCTGATGTGATAGGTGGCAAGCCACTTTGGGCACATTACAATCCCGGGCAATGTCAAGCTTACTCAGAATAATCTGAAAAACATTTTAGGAAAAGTTACTCGGCCTGGGAATTGAACCTGGGCCCTAACCGGCTAGCGGTCTTAACAGGCGACATTTTTTATAGTTGCAGGTACACTTACGAATATTGTGGACATAATCCGTATATTATATCGTTCGTGCGTGCGTGAGTGTATGTGTATATACACACGCACGCACGCACGCACGCACGCAAGCACACACACATTCTCTCTCTCTCATACACACACAGACATATTTGGACGCCATACTGAAAACAGTAAAAATAGCTCCGGGAGACCACAACACGTGACGATCTGATGAAAGCTCGACTTTCGAAAATCGGGATGAAAACAATATCTTCCTCACTTTGAAACTTATCAATTTTTTTAGTGAGTAGTTAAAAAAGTAAAGATATCGTCACTATTTTTCTATTAACATAGTTTCCATTTGCGAACTCTAAATTTCGTAGTAACAGTGAATTGATTAGCATTGTATTTTTTAGTCTAGTTAGATGTAATAAGAGTATCGTGAACGTTGTACAAAACATTTAGTTATGTTTTTTGCCTATTTGAGTACCCATTCGCATAACAATGGACCATCACAGACGTTCTAGTTACAATATAAATTTACTAATACCGTTCAATATATTTAGGTGTTTGTTTTTTGTTTATGATGTTTTTTTTTTATAATATTGGAAGGCGGACAAGCAGACGGATTTCCTGATTGAAAGAAATTCACGCCGTCTATAGACACCAAAGGTGGTAATGGTGCGCCGCCAACCTGAGGCCGGGATGTTAGGCCTCGTGCAAAAGTAAGTTTACCGGCTACCTTACCCTCCAATACCCTCCAAACCGGAACACGCCAACGGCAAGCACTGACGTTATGGCGGCAGGAAAAGATAAGACCATTCTACCCGGGCGAGCCGTGCGAAGCTCTACCACCTAGTAAAATATATATATATATATATATGATGTTTTGTTTTGAACACCTTTTCTGTTGAATTACATTAATGTGGGGGTGATGTTAAGGGGACGACAATATGTAACAGGAAGACTAAAAAACGCGTTAATTAATTTCAACCAATGAGTGACGTGTAGAGGTGACTATTGAAGGGGTGAAGTTTTCTGTAATCTCTACATAGTATAAAATAAAGTCGCTTCGCCCTGTGCGCATAGATTTTTAAAACTACGCAACGGATTTTAATGCGGTTTTCTTTAATAGATAGATTGTTTTGAAAAGAAGGTTTATAATACACGCACAAAATAGTAGAGTAAGGCTGACAATTTTAGAGATTTCTAATGTAATGACTGTGAGAGTCATTTTGTGGTATATTTAGTATCAGTTTTGCACGCGTGTGAAATGCTGTATAAAAATTATGACAATTTGTGTTTATTAAATTTATTTATTTACCTATATACTTACAGCCAATTTTTTAATTCCAATTCCAATAAAATATATTGGAATATTTCTTTACATAAACCAATATAATGTACACAGCGCTGATATTTAAATATAGTTAAAACCATAATGCTGAATTAACACTGAAAAAATCCAGAAATAAAAAATCGCTAGGTAGTTTCCAATGTCAAGTTATGGACTTAAATGACGCAAAAAAGTATTTAAGGCGCTTTCTTTCCTCTAATTTTTTTTAGAGAATTGGCTTGAAGATATGTAAACATTATTTCTATACTAGCATATAATAAAACTGTAAGAGATTAAATTTTGTATTTTAAAAGTATTGAAAGAATACACTTAGATGACTAAAAATGAGCAGCAGAATATATTTTGAGAATTTCTAAATTTTTATCTGTGACCGCAATTCGCGGCGAATTGTTACAATTTCTAAATAAAAGGCCCGTACGTTATTTTAAGAACATGACAAAATATAGAATATTATATTAGAATGTCGATGGGGTCGAAGTCTTGGGCGACTCAGGTCAACAAGGCAGTGCCAGTAATGTCATTTGCCTTGAATGAAACTTTGCGAACTTGTATAAAATCAGCATACAATCTCAGTTTTGATAAAGTTATTCAAAGGAATTTTACGGCTAATTTTAATTCAAAATCTGTAAGCATAACCAGTAGTCTGGTGAAAGCTTTTGCCCCTGTTCTGACCCTCGAAGCGTCGTGACTTGGCTACCGAGATGAGATTAATGACACTGATGGAACGTCTTAACTAAGCCTTTGCTTACGAAAGTTGCTCAGCTAAAAAGTTAAATTACTAAATCCACTACTAAATCTGTTTTTTTATTGCGCTCTGTAACTTTTTAAATTGTACAAGACCGTGGATATTATCGTCATCATCATATTAGAGAAAACTGTCATCTTTATACATTATAGATCTTACAAATGACACGGTCCTGTGGCCAGGGCGACTAGACCTATTGTATAATTCTACCGGCTACTTTTCTCTTCGGATACGATAGAAGTGGCAGGTACAAGTAAGGCGGCATCTATGCTTATTACAAGCCATATATAGAAGCATAGAAGCAAGCCGTTCTCGCTTTCTAATGAAATAGACAGTCAAGTTTTTACATATGTTAAAATTGATATTTGCCGTGTGGTGTTCGGCAGAGTACATTTTATTTATAGCAGAAGGAGGCAAACGAGCAAGTAGGTCACCTGATGGTAAGTGATGGTAAGTGAGTAAAATTTAATCATCCTATCTGTCCATAGGTATCGTAAAAAGCGATTAAGAGCATATTCGAGTGGTGAGTAGACTACACAGTCCGTAAAATATACTTGACTACGGTTACTAACCCGCCCGCCCATCGTGGTTGTCATAAGGGGTTGCCTTAACCCCCTTCTAGGGGAGGCCTACGTCCAGCAGTGTACTGTAAAAGGCTGATGTTACTGTTGTTGTTGAATTTGATACAAGGGAGTTACAAAACGAATATTTATTACTAAACTTGAAACAAAAACATTAGGAATTGTATAGCAATCGATAGACATATCATATATACATTTTAAGGGGTCATAAAATTTAGGGATTATGGTTATAAAATAAAGGATTACGAGGTAAATCTTGATTCATTATATACGAGGTTGTTTGTTTAAAATTAAATAATCCGACTAATGCAAAGAGCAAAGAGGGTAAGTAAAACGAAATCAAATTTATTACATTTAATTTCGTTTTATTTACTCTCTCGGCTATTTGATTATGATTTAAAATGTAAACTAATTTACAATTAAGATATCACATTGCATATTTTATATTTTCCATTGTCGGCATTGGTAAAACTTCCACATATTCATATCTTCAAATGAAAACACTTGTACTGTTTTACGTATAACTTATAATTTGTTATTAATTATATAGCCTACCGGTTACGCTTTTTACAGCATCATCAGGGCTAAAACTTAAGTTATTCTCACTTAAGTTATTCACACGGGTGAATTAATAAAATAATATTAATAAAATAATTATTAACAAATTATAAGTAATACGTAAAACAGTACAAGTGTTTTCATTTGAAGATATTATCACATTCTATTTGCTATACATACATACATACATATCTTCACGCAAAGTCCATTATCGGGTAGGCAGAGAGTATCGATTGCTATCATGACATTAATTACTCAGTAATGTAAAGCTTCAATATAAAACAGTTTACTTTATGGATTAATTGAATAAATTTAGTCATGGCAATCAATCTTATCGTCCATTTTGCTGGAGTAGCCCTTTCAAAGACTATTGGGATATTATAGGTTCAAGTTTTAGACGGATTAAACAGTTTAAGATATAACTTGAGCATTTAGTTTTAGAGCTATCGATATTCCATCTAAATCGGATTAGTGTTGGTAAGCTTGGAATGATTAATATCATAATAATTTGATGTATATTTGCTAGTTTAAATGCGTTCTAATTTTGATCATTTCCTTTAATATTTATTTTATTATAAATATTGTATTTTAATAGTCTTTACAAAACTACTCCATTTTGGTTCATATTTTTTATATAGAATAGGGTACCTGTAGTTCTGCCAGGTAGCTCATAAGAGTCAAGCATACATTAAATAGGTCTGCTAACGGGTTTAGTGGTGAGCACCGGGCGGGCTTTTGTTCATGACACATAGACGTTAGTATTTCTGGGTCTGGGTGCTTATTAAATTTATTACGATATATATATTTTATGTATAATATCGTTAATTAACACGCATATCACCCAAATTATTTGCGTACTTTGGGGTTAGTTCAATTTGTGTAATTTTTCCAGTGATATTTACGTATTAATTATCTGTAACAACATCACTGGCAAGTGTGCTGTGCCCACACACTCACACTTACTAGTGATATTGTTATGAATTTGTTTTTATAATATTGGAAGGCAAACAAGCAGACGGATTACCTGATGGTAAGAAATTCAAGCCATCTGTAGTCGTAGACACCAACAGTGGTAATAGCGCCTTGCCAACATGTAACTAGTTAGTTAGGCCTCGTGCAGAAGTAAGTTTACCGGCTACCTTACCCTCAAAACCAGAACTCGTCAATGGCAAACCCTGAAGTTATTGCAGCAGGTGCAATATGGGCTTTTTATTGTTATTTAGTTCAAGGGAGATAGCAGTAGCCTAAAAAAAAATTAGAAAGGAGGCCAGCGTCAGTTATAGTCATTATGGGGACAGGAATACATAGACTATGGTCTTACCCCTCTAAATTGCTACACAGCTCTATATCAACAATTTATTACAAACAATTCTATTTATTATTTACTCTACTTGTATATTATTCAATTCAATTGTTTTTATTCATAAAATACCATATTTTATGAAATGTAGATACATAAATTAGTTGGTAAATAAATTGTCCCGTAAAATTACACATCTCGCCACTGAAGTGGTATACGAACGGGTTCGATTCCCGAGTCGGGCAACTTGTTCTAATCATGAGATTTTCAGTTTTTCTGAAAAACATAACGTTGACTGGGTTTGGATTTGTGCCCGATTGGCGACGGATTTAGGATATCATATCATGGGACCAATATGGTCGTCTAGTCGTGGGTGCATAGTGCATATACCTCTGCCTATCTTTTTAAAGATATATGGGCGTGATGATATTTATTTATTTTATTTTTATGAATATCTATAACGTTATAATATTTTTAAAAGATAGCAGGTATAACAAAATATAATATTTATTCATTTATTATAATTATAAAATTAGTAATGACAATTATAAAATAAATTTGATTATAAATTTTTGTGGTGGTGTCAGTCTCTGAAACCGGCGTGTATGTATGAAGAGAGTAATAAATGGAGGAAATTAGGCAAGTATGCAGGAGTCGTGACACTTGTAACTCCATACTCTTTGCCTACCACGTAAGGCACTTGGCGTGAAGATATAATGCTATTAGGCATTAAGTTTAACCTTTGTACTTGTATGTGCATTAAATTTAAATAAATAATATGTATGTGTGTGTACTTTATTTATTTGGTGTATAATAAGTAAGGTTATTATGATCTCGTAAATGTAACCAAATAAGACTTGGAAAAGCATTCGGAAGATTGGTATTGAAAATAGCGTAATTTATTGCTTCGCAGATTCATCACTTTTAAGTAGGAGGTATGTAATTGCCAATTACGTTTCAAAGCGGTAAATTAAATTACTTGTTGGCGGAATCTCTATAAAGATTTAACTTGTTCTTAGAGTGGGTATTGTATAGAAATTTCGTATTGCAATATGTCTCAAGGAATTTAAATTAAGTCATAGTTAATTTCAGAATTCGAAAAATTTAATCATAATACGACATATAAATGTGTAATGGTCTATGATATGATATAAAAAACTATAGATCCGTTACCTGTCTACAAATTGACAATAAAAAGTGACTATTTTTTATATTTTCCAACGTTGGCGCTTGGTAAAACTTCCACATATGCATATTTTCAAATGAAAACACTTGTACTGTTTTACGTATCACTTATAATCTACCGTTGGCAACTCCGTCACTTGACAAATCAAACTATTTGTTTCTACCCGTAGTTAATATTATTAATGTTTACAAATCAAAATATTGTTAATAACCCAATAAGAGAGCAGTACTTATACCTCCGAAATTTCGAATTATAACGTGTTTTAGTCACTACGTAGAAATTGGCGAAATCACATTGCCCCAGGCAGTGGTCAGAAGCTATTAAAAAAAACCTAAGTTCTAGCACTGACGATGCTGTAAAAAGCGAAACCAGAAGGCTATTTAATTAATAATTATTAGTGAAACGTAAAACAGTACAAGTGTTTTCATTTGAAGATATAAAAGTGACTAATTTTATTTTCAACTACATATCATGGCATAAAAGAAGTAAAAGGCGTGTTTTTATAATATTTACGCATAAAAAGATTTTTTTTACGATTTCTGTTTATTTATTTTAAGCTTTATACAAACAGGTACATTTTTAATATAAATTATTAAAATATTTTGCCAGATGAAACTGGCTAACTACAGGCAATTGCCTTTTTTCCTAGTCGAAATAAAGCGGGTCTAACGTATCTAGTTTTCTAAAAATATCTTAGATAGGGGTAGACGTCTATGTTGAAACTATAAAAATAAATCTAAGCTTCTCTCTAACAATCGTTCTATATACTTAAAAGAATATTTTTTATGTTGAACATTTCTTTAAAACTAAAATAGATATCGTCATGCCTATACTTCCCAAAGGCGTAGGCAGAGGTACATACAAGTATGCACCCATGATTAGTTGGCAATATTAGGTACCAGATGTGACAGATGGCAAGCCCGTCCCCATATCGGGCACAAATTCAATCCCAGGCAACGTTATGTTTTTAAGAAAAACTGAAAAAACTCTTATATAGAGCAACTTGCCCAACCTAGGAATCAAATCCGAGATCTCTCGCGTCGAAGTCAGACACCGACACCACTCGACCACAGAGGCGACATAGAACATTCATAACATGGACAACATTCACTGTAGAACGGTTGCTTCAGCTATATCAAACACAAGTTCGGTCTTGCATGGAGTAGGCACTGCTGCCACTTTTAAGATGGATCAGGCAAATACTAACTGGCTGCTTTAGACCCGATTGAAAAACGAGCTAAGAGACTTATTGGTGACCCTTCTCTGTCCACTGCTAAACTCCAGAGCCTTGAACACCGGCGCAGGGCAGCTTGTTTGTCGGTCTTCTATAGAATAAATTTCGGTGAGTGTGTGAAAGAATTACACCACCTAATTCAACCAGCCTTATTCCAACACCGGGAAACAAGACGTAGACGGTCGTTTCACCCTTATAAAGAAATAAATAAATATCCCTGGATAAATCACACATATTGATCTAACCCCAAAGTAAGCAAATTATTTGTTTGTGTTATGGGTGTTAGTCAACGATATATACATAGAAATACATGTATAAATACTAGAATAAATTTAATAAACACCC
>DVZN01000998.1:0-11092 GCA_018237365.1 Caria ino melicerta
ACCCAGGAATTGAACCCAGGACCTCTCGCGTCAAAGTCGAACACCGACACCACTAGACCACAGAGGCGATTAAAGATTTTTAAATAGTATTACTATTTAAAAATCTTTAATAGTAGGTACTCTAAACTTAATTCAATGGTATTCATTGGTTAAACAATGAATACCACAAATTCATTAATAGTCATAATTTTTACGATGACCTATTTGCTGATATGATACATTTTTATGTAGGGGTACACTCCGGCAACAACAGAGTTCATCCAAATGGGGTGCGGAAGTGCGAACATTGATCGCCAACGGTATAAACAAACCCAAGAAAGGCCATGACGCTGGTGACCATCCGCCTATCACACCTATGAGGCATGCTTGTAAGTATATGTCACATTTTTTACTTGTGAAAATCGTGATATTATATTTTATTTTATGGCTCACCCAATTTTACAGATTCTATCTGTGTCATGTCAGTCATGGGCGAGACTTTATGAGATTATCTGGTAAAAATCTTGATATTGATATAAACTAACATTATGAGACTTATCGCCTGTGTGGTGTAACGGTACAATTAATATCAAAATATTTTGTCTGTTTACAAAACAGTCAAATACTTTTCGATTTATTCAAATCAAATAACCGGTTACCTGTGTCATATTTCTATCCCATTTCATGAAATCACTTCCTCAGAAATGCTAGTTCTGTATTTTAAATGGCAGCAATTTCTACTTTTTCCTATATTTCAGCGGAATCCGAACTAGAAGGCGACATGTGGCGTATCTACGACTATGTGACGCGACATTTCATCGCCACACTGTCACGGGACTGCAAGTACCTATCTACAACCATCACCTTCCAAGTGGGCTCCGAGACGTTTTACTACACTGGCAACACTCTTGTTGATGCTGGCTACACTGAGATTATGCATTGGCAGGTGAGTTGGTTATAACTGCTACAATCGAGTTTTGGCGGCATCCTGAAAAAAGGTGGACGTAGTTTTTTCACTATTACTTAATTTTGTATAAATATCGAGTATAATTAGTCAATTTTTGTGGCGTTTTGTACAGTTTTAAAGTACCTTCACGACTATTATCCTCGAAGGGGTAGGCAGAGGTATGCTAGTATCTCTACGACTCGTAAGTCCGATGGATATACTAGAACACCCACGATTAGCCTAGGTACTAGGGCAAATGATGTGATAGGTGGCAAGCCTATCGCCACTTCAGGCACATTCCAATCCCGGCTAATGTCATGCTTACTCAGTATAATCTGAAAAATATTTTAAGAAAAGTTGCTCGACCTGGGAATTGAACCCAGGACCTAAGCGGCTAGCGATCTTAGCGATTACACCACATAGGTGATTAAAATTTTTTTTGCTTGTGATATGGGTATTAGGCAACAATGTTATACATTAAAATATAACCGTTCATAAATCGCCCGTGTATTATCCGAGGGTGAGGTCAAAAGTCTCTGAAACCGGCGTGTATGTATGAAGAGAGTAATGAATGTGGAGGAAGCTAGGCAAGTATGTAGAAGTCGTGAAGATATGTTGTTGTTGTTTATTACTTTTGTATTAATTACCATATAAATTCATAAAGTGTGTGTCTTTTACTGATCTACAAATTCCACCAGGTACAGACTAAAAAGAGTATAGAATATATTTGAAACCTAAAATAAAAATAAAAACATATTGTGGTACAATTTAAGTTAATTAAAGAAAGAAGAAAATGTGTTTGATTAGAGCAATTATATTGAAAAGTTATTTAATTAAATATTTTTTTAAATATAAAGATTGCCAACAAACAAGCGCACAGTTTTGATAGCAAGATAAAACTGTCTTATAACACCTTTGATGTTATAGGTGTGTTGCTAAGTGTTAGGTTTAATGTGCAAATCTAGTGGCTACTCTACTCTCCAGAAAAAAACACAGTATAATAAATTGTATATTACACTGGCAAAAACATGTGAGGCAGTAGGTCTCTACGCAGGTAAGTTGCTGCTTAGCACTCTACTACAGTAATGACTTATTTGATCATTGCTGCCTCTTACTACCTGGCTTAAAAAGGTTTCTAATTTATTCTACATAGGGGATCATTCAGGAAGAAGTAGGTAAAAACAATAATAAATAATCTGCACTCAATACAGCAATATTTTCAAGGCAGAAAATTCAATTTTCACAATTGTTACATATTTTCGAGGTAGAGTACAGATCTTTCTAAAATCAAAATCTTGTTTTAAGTTCACATAAATGTTATAGTATACAAGTGTTATCGAATGAAGCGAATCAAATCTTCAGCTAAAGTAAATAATGCAACACCTTAGAGGGCAACTATCGTAATAGGTACTGCAATACAAATTTTACTTTAACTGTAGGCTCAGAATATCAGCATATGTAAGCTTCAATCGTGGCATTTGTAAGCTTCAACTGCAACAAGAAATACGGTGAATTTCTACATCAGTAGACTGCAGGTTATTACTATATACTAAAGTAAGAAAATTACACTCTAAAACATTTACAATGTAGACGACACTGGGCTCAATTGGAAAGCTTTGCCACGAAAAACTTGCTCCATGACGTAAATTAGTAGTACCTGATTGTATAACCACCTAAGCTTGTGCTAATGCTACTGGCAGCCACCGATTGATCTTGCTTGCCATTGGTAAAACCTCTTTGTTTCAGAATCAGGTATGTAAAACTTACACTACGCAAAGTTTACACTTCATAAAATATTGCTAGGACAGATGAGCAGTTCCATTATCCGAAAAAATTGATTTTGGAACACCCCCGATTGGCTCGGATAATCAACGCTCTACTGTATGTGCTATACTAAAATTTTAAGTTAGAGATGACAAAATAATATTTATGTAAATACTGACATATTGTTTACAGTGCATTGTTGTAATAATCGAATCACTTGAGATGGAAAGTTATCGAAATCAATTAGTAATCCTTGTTGTTTTTTCAAATCTTCATAATCAAATCGTGTAACTATTATCCTGCATAAAAATGTAGGATTATCATCATCTGATAATGTAAATCGCTGTAAATTTAAAATTAATATTAAGTTTCGATCAATTATTACTGTTACATTATTGTATACAAATAAGAAATCGTGATGTATAGTACCAAACTATCGCAATCAAATAATCTATCTACTGTTATGTTAATATCCTTTTTGGTCTCGTCAAATCCACGCTTAAAAGAGATAAAATATTTTCCACTATGAAAAGTTTTTAGACCCATTGTTAAATAAAATAAAAATATTATAATTATATCCACAAACAAATTCACTGTTGAAAAATTCAAAATCAAGATAACAACACTATAACTACATTGACATTTGATTTTTTTTTCTTAAATTACCCTTTCAAGGAAAAGCAAAAGATCTAAGTTCATACAGTCTAGTCTGCCGTTTCATTATTTTCTTTATATCATAGTATTTTTCATTCGTAATCTTTAAATCTTCATATTAACATAGTCCTTGTGTCGTCACGTCATTGTAAGTCGTCACAGTCAGTCTGTCTTGGTGCCAGGCAAGGAAGGGGCAAGCTTGCCTAAGCTTTTCGAGGGAGTTTTGGTGGCAAAGAAAAAACACAGGATGCACTGATTTTTTTACGAGTTCTTCATTTCTGCACGTTCACTGAACAAAATAATACAAAATGCCACCAATTTTAGCACCTTTTCTCGGCATTTACACGAAACAATTAATTTTTGAATAAACCCGCTTACATGTCTAGTCAATTCAATTCAATTTTTGTTTTTTCTTGGACTCCACCAAGATTACGGTAATTCTGTTAATATCAGAGACATGTCTAGTCGCTATTCCGCCAAAACTCTGACATTTGAAAATTTACATTGGCAGACGACACTCACAGTCAACTGTCGAAACAATTCTTCTGATTTTGGCATAGGCCTGAATGCGGCACAATGACAACTATGATATTATGAAGAGTTTCATAAATGTTCGTGTTGTGTTTGTTTTAGATTTTTATTTAACTTTGATTAAAAATGTAAATTAAAACAATATTATAGAATCTGACTTTTCTAAAATTAAATTAAAATTATAACGTATATTCTACACAACTTGACATTGGCAGTGTACATTGTGCCCGACACAATAAAGATTCAATAAACAAGAATTGAATTGATATGAAGATTATAAGAAGAATATTAGTGAACTGCTCTTTATACTATTCTTATAATGAAAAGGCAGACTAGGCAGTATGGACTGCGATTTTACTTGTTTTTTTTCCTGATAGGAATTTAAATAATAATTAAAAAAAAGTGGTTGTCATATTATATGTCACGTCTGACATCCCAATGTTTAATTGTCAAAAAAAATATGGTACGGGAGGAGGTGACTCACGGAACAACAAAAAATTGTGAATAAATTTAGATTTGTTTTTATAAGCTGTGATTCCTACACTATATGAAACAAAAATCTAAAAAGTATGAGTGTTAGTGCTTAGTGGAAAGAATTAAATCATCCAGTGGCAAATAATGAGTCTGTTAACTAAGTAAAATACTTGTTGCAAGTGATAAATTACAAAATGCCATTTGATTTTCTATGTTGTGTGAGACCTGGTGTTGAAGATATACTGGAGTTGGATTATTCTCATCAATCACTTACAGATGTGCCCACGGACGTTTTCATTTACGAGAGAACGCTGGAAACTTTATTATGTCAAAGCAACAGGATCGCTGAACTGCCGCGACAACTCTTCATGTGCAACGGTTTAAAGTATTTAGATCTTAGTGATAATGAATTACAAACCATACCCACGGCCATATCATCGCTAGTTCATTTGCAATATTTGAACATCAGTAGAAACACCTTAGCCACTCTTCCAGACAGTATAAAAGCACTAAAAAGCTTAAATGTCTTAGACCTTAGTGTTAATCCTTTAGAAAAATTACCTGATAATATTACAAACCTCACTGCACTTCAAGATTTATACCTCAATGACACATACCTAGAACGTCTTCCAGGAAATATGGGAAGACTTGCAAATTTACGTATTCTTGAATTGCGAGATAATTATTTAGGACTCTTACCAAAATCCCTACATCGTGCTACTCAACTCTTAAGATTGGATATAGGACAAAATGATTTCCGAGAATTTCCTGATGTTATTGAAACTTTCATGAAGCTTAGAGAATTGTGGATTGACAGCAACAGTTTTACCTGTATACCAGCTCTTATTAAACCTTTAGAAAATTTAATTCATTTAGAAGCAAGTAATAATATGATTGATGAAATTGCCCCTGAAATTGGGTTCTGTACAAAATTAGAAGACCTGAGTTTGTCTATAAATAGTCTTACACAGTTACCTGATACAATTGGCCAATTAATAAGTTTAACAACCCTAAAATTAGATAACAACAGATTATATTCTATACCAGAAAGCATAGGCCAATTGAAAAATTTAGAAGAACTTATGCTCATGTGTAATTATCTAGACAAACTTCCTTCGTCAATTGGACTACTTAGAAAGTTACGTTATCTCAATATTGATGAAAATATGTTAAGAGCAATTCCACCTGAAATAGGCAGCTGTACTAAGTTGTCAGTTTTATCAATTCGTTCCAACAAATTAACTAATATCCCACCTGAGATTGGCCATTTGACTTCCTTAAAAGTTTTAAATTTGGTGCGTAATTCATTAAGTTGTCTTCCTCAAACTTTATTAAATTGTGATAAACTAATAGCTCTGTGGCTGTCGGAAAATCAAAGTCAACCCCTTGTGCCTATGCATTCTGAAGTAAATCCTAATACTTATGAGCAAGTTCTCACTTGTTTTCTCTTCCCTCAAGTGCCTTTAACACCTATTGAAATCAAATCAGAGAAAGTCAAACCAGAAACTACACAATCTCAAACTGCATCTCGTCACATCAGTTTTGTGGATATGAAACCTTCTATCAAAGCTACGGAAAAACCAGGACAGTTAAGAAGAGCCCCTACTCCATATCCAAAAGAGCTGCGAGCTATGGCTAAACATGCTAGAAATATACACAAAGATGTTTCTCAAGATATATCTCCACCTATGCAAAATGCAGTTCATATAAAAGCTGCAAAGATAACTCCCACCTTCCAACAAAGATTTGCTTCTGATAACAATATGGAAAGTAATGACTCCACCACTGAAAATTCAAAAGATGCTCAAGACCCAATGAAAGTGTCTTTGTATGATAATTTACCAACAGAAAACACCTATGACAAACCTTTAGATCTTGAATATGAGCAAGGAAAAACTTACAAAAGTGTAGACCATGCATTATATTCTGACAATAACTCTGGTAATGATTTTCAACCTGAAAATGTAGATTCATGTCCTTTAAGTATTCCACAATATGGCATAATACAAAATGAAAAATATTCACCCAGACCAGAAACATGTCGTTCACGATCATCTATACAGTCAAACAGTTATGAAGGTAGCCCTGCTAATCATTTTGATTATCATATACCTCATGAAAGCAGCTATCAAAGTTGTCCTGATACTTGTAGCCAATTACGAAGACTTAGCCTAAGTTCCCAAGAGAGACAATATCCTGAAGAAGCTGTAATACCACAGCATATAAATGAAAATCTTTATGGTGTAAGAAATAGAGTGGATAATATATCTCCATTTGAACATGTATATTCTCGGAAAGAGGTAATTTGCCATAGTAAACCAGTAGCCAATTATCATGACAATGCTTATGGAAGTGAAAATTATGTTTGCAGTCCGCAAAATTTATATGGCCAAAGGAAAATAGATGTCTTTAACTATCATCCTCATGTTAATAGAGAGCTACCTAGCCCCAGAGTGCATACTGTAAGTCAAATTGTTAATTCTACCACAATGCCTAATTTAAAAAACTATAATACAGTTTACCCACAACACGGACCAGAAAGTCATCATTACAAAGTAGGGATGCATCACAAATCTACACCTGATTCAAATATTTATAACATACAAGTATCAAGTCCAACGTATGTATCTACACAGTCTCCTGAGTTATATTCACCAACTGGTCATACGAATGCTACAAATCCTTATCGAATGACAAATACTCCATTCATATCAGATGATGGTAGTTTCTCTCGTGTTCAATCTGTCACTAGTCAAAACATGTATGACATATATGATGCGATTCCAGCTTCTTCTAATGTCCCAAATATGAGCCACCATCATAGTCCTACTGAAGCATCAGATGTGATCTATCGTGGACAACCACCCCCCTACCATATTGCCGCACCTTACACAAAACATGCTCAATATTTTAATGGCACTGGTGGATAGTGGTACATTTTTTAATTGTGTGTACAATGGTATTGTAAACATTTTCTACTCAGGAGATTGTGACATTTAATAGATTTTTTATTGTGCAATTATTGTAATGTGATATGACAAAGTTGAATTTAAATCTTGTGTTAAGGTGCTATAAAATGAATCACAAGTGTTATTCAAAGTGTGTTGTTTTATAGAATGGTTGACATTTGTATGATGGACATTAAAATATATTAGAATATAATGTAGGTACTGTATAGTACATCTTTGTAACAACCATGTTGTTTTATGTATTGTTAATTGTAATAACTTCTATCAGCTTTGTCGTATGCTATGAAAATTAAATTGACGATTAATTAAAATTTGGAAATATTGCATTTTTGACAGCTGTCAATCAGTATACCACTTATTTGACAGACGAGTGCTTCCCCTCAGGGGTGGTGCTTTATACATACATAGGTACTAAATAATAAAATAATCTTTAAACCAATTCACTAGTAGACTGATAAATCATTTGAATACTCATACCTTACTAAAAAAATTCAGTGCCTAATTCTACTAACATTACACAATTATTAGCAATCATAATAATTATATGATTGCTAAAAAATTATAAAAGTAGACACATTACTATGGCCTGGTGTCATTGTCAGTATAACCGATAGTGCTCTTGCTAGATGTGTGTTTAATGAAGCAGCCAATATTAACTTAGTATAACTAATAATATAATTATTGATAATTTGGCAACGCAACATTGAGACCTCTGGTATTCTGGTATCACTGTGAGTTTGTGGGCGGTAGTAATCACTTACCATCAGATGAACTATTTGTTTGCTTGTCTCTTTTTGCTATAAAAATTAAGCATTAAGAATTTATTGTTAGTAGTGCTTCGATCGGCGATCCACAGATCTCCCGCCCTTCAGTAGTCAGAACGCAGAACTAAGCCTAGGCTCTAGGAACTAAGCATAGGTCTCACAAGAAATGTGATAGTATGGACGTTATAGGTCTACTCCTACATAATGCATTTTCGGGTTGCACACTCTGTTTGCTCACTCAGCTCAGTGTTGTTGCGAAATTACTAATATTTAAAAAAATATTTCGAGCTTGTTGAGCTTGTTGGAGTGTGCTATTGGTAAATCAGATGATACCTCCCGCGCGCGAACCACCATGAACCTACGATCTTTCTCCTGCCACCCAATTCTCGAATTATTGCCTGTATCAGCTTTCTCTTTGAAATCTTTCAAAAATCAGTTGTTTTTTCGATGATTGATTTAATATATCTCCATTCTTCTTTTGTAAAAAAAAACTTGGTATACATTGGAACAGTGATGCTGTGTGTCCCATTATAATAGACGGCGCCATCGTGACGTTGTAATGTGTCTAAGGTGGATCTCCCACTGCCGCCGTATCGCACTCCGGTGTGACGGCGACGGAAACTTGTATACACTTTCATCGCACGGAGATGCGATGGCAGTGTGTTATACCCGTTGTTTTTGTGTAGAAATCAACATGTTTTAGTGCAAAGTTGTAATCCGCATCGCCGCATATCGAGGTGGAGTCCGGTGCAGTGTGAGATTAGCCTAAGTCTTGTCTGTTAACATAGTTTATACATTTATCGATAAAGGTACTTATGTCATATTGAGATTCTAAAATAGTCATGTAATATCGACCGTGCAAGTACAGTATGGTATAATGTTACGACTACAGATATAATATTATAATAGATACTTATGTTTTTTCTATACCATGATAGATATTTATTTTAGGCATCTATGTACTAAACGTAGTAATATCTTTTTGTGGCCACACTGTACATTTTAAATATAAAAAAATGAACTACAATTTTTTTTGTGCATCACAAGCGCTAAGATCACAAATAAAAGTATCAAATTAATTTTTAATTCTATTTTTGTCTCTGTTATTAAATCAACTCAAACAGGAACCGATTGTAAAGAAATTTTGGCATGTAGGTACCTACTCTATGATCCGGAATAGGATAATTTGAATGTGTTTCTTAGGGTGGATTAAGTGGATAACTTAAAAATAAAGCCGGGCAACAGCTAGATAACTAAAAAAGGATACAGTTTAGGAGTATTTAAGATTTTAATTTGTTGCACTTTATGGACATTGGTTTTTTTGGAGCACAATGTGTGAATATAAGTATTTACTAAGTTAAAAAAGCGTACCTAAGTGTAGGTATTGTATAAATTATAAATTTTATGAAAATTCCTATTGTCAGATAAAAGTATATTTTTAAAAATACAGTGCATGCTGATCCATAGTCACAAATCATAGTAGGAATAATATTGTACCAAGATTTGAAATTATTGATAACTTTAAAATCATCAGAGATTGTTTTCACCCAATCTGACGTGTCGGATTGTCTGTAGTTACACTCGAACTGTTTTATTAAAATCGATATCAAAAGACTGAATGTAAAGAAAGCTTAATAGGCATAACGAAGTAATGCATTCAAATCTGTTGCTGATAAACACAAGACTTTTTAAATATTTAATTTTTACCTAAATTTTCTTAGTTATATTTATTTAAATTTTATAGTTTAACCATAAACAATGCGTCGTAAACTGTAATATCGGCCAAATTGGTGGTGTTATGTCTAACAAACTAAATCCTTTAGCAAGTTTAAAAAATTAACTATTTTATGAAAGGCGAACAAGTAGACGAATCAGACAATTAATGCAGGTAAAAAATTGATACCGCCTAATAAGGTGACAATGGTGCGTTGCCAATCTGAGGCCGCGTTGTTAGGGCCCATGGAAAAGTAAGTACCTAACCATTCAAGCCAGAACACGTTACCGGTAAGCATTGACTCTATGGCAACAGAAATAGGTAAGGCGGTGGTACCAATCCAGGAGAGTCATTGCGAAACTCTACCACCTAGTTAGATGTCACGGTGTTAGTGACCATAGAGTACAATGGTATAGACAAGAAGGCAGATGCTCTATAATTTGCTAAGGAGCACGGAGCAACACGAGTAACACATTTCCCGCCAATATTTCTCGTAAGTCAAATTTGTAAGCCTACTCTCTAATATTATAAATGCGAAAGTTTGTGAGTATGTATGAATGTTTGTTACTCTTTTAGGCAAATACTACTGAACCGATCACGATAAAATGTTGTATGTTGGTAGCTGAAGACCCAGAACAACACATAGGCTACTTTTTATCCCGGAGTTCCCGATGGATCGGGATTTACACGGAAATTGTATTGTTTCGTTAAGGTAGGGTTTCCATACACACGAAGCCGCGGGCAGCCTCTAGTATGCCATAAAGTGAATTCAAAGTATTTGACAAGGAAATGGAATTTTTTTTTAAATAATCGTTGATTATATACCGGTCTATTCCTTTCTTGCTTCCACATAGCTATCTATTTCATTCTACGCATTGAATGCAAGCGTGTTTTGCCTGTCACTCGTACACCACAAATTGAATATAAGCGTATTTTGTACTCGTACACCGCAATTTTGGCCGATACTACATCATATGTTTATATTAAATACGCGTTTAATGAAGCTTTACTACCTGCCATAGCGTCAATCATTTCATGTGCTGCCTTGGATGTAGAGTAGCCGTTTAATTAATTTAGGGTTGCAACGTTAACAGATTCAACCGTGGCGTAAAAAAAAATAACTTTGATATACCCATGATTCACACCATTAGGAGATACGTCTTTTAGTTTGGCTGCTTAATATGACAAAGTTTTATTTTTAATTTAATTTTTTTCATTTTGGTACCTCGCTCTATAAGTAAGCAGTATAAGTATTTAATTTTTTTGATACAAAGAATTATATTTTTTTTGATGAAAA
>DVZN01000999.1:0-11088 GCA_018237365.1 Caria ino melicerta
GCACCATTACCACCTTTGGTGTCTATAGGCGGCGTGAATTTCTTATCATCAGGAAATTCGTCTGCTTGTTTGCCTTCCAATACTACATAAAACAAAAACATGCACACCAGCACCACTTGTACCATCTTTTGCATTGTATTGGTTTATAATTAAGGGAAATAAAGAAAGAAAATATAAAAAACTAAAAGTATGGACATCTAAGTACATCACATAAACGTTTGACACTGAACCCTAAGCTATTCGTCGGCGTCGTTAGGCAGTGGAGCAAGGGGTCGGCCAATATAGTGCCGTATATTGTTGCACAGGACTGGCGGACGAAGGGGGCCTACAGCGCCGTGTCGCCCGACGCGGCCTCGTCCGACGACCCTCCCGACGGTGACTGCTTCATCTATTTTTTTTTTATTATCATAAGCTTATATTTTTCTACTGCTGGACATAGGCCTCTGCCACAGCACGCCACAATATTCAATCTTCTGCTTTAAACGACTGCCAGCAAGCTTTCGTATAATTTTCTGGGGTAAATGTTGTTTACACTACGTTTGCGTTTTACGCGTGGTCTCTCACTTTACCCTAGAACTCGTAAAATAGCCCGACATGATAAAAAAGGGTAAGTAAAATGTTGTGTAACAGTAACGTCCTTTAGCCTGCAACTGCATCTTTCACTTTAAAATTTTAAAAAGTAAACTCCAGTTGTGTATTGGAGCTGATACACACGCACACACACACGCGCACGCACAAGCACACGCGCACGCGCACACGCAATCACACGCGCACACACGCGCATAAATGCGCACATGCGCGCGCATACGCACACGCACACACACGCACACACACACACACACACACACACACACACACACACACAGCAGAGCACAGCATTTTGTTGTACAGTAATATATAAAACAAGCACTTCGATCTCGAATTGGTAAGACACAACCGTCGCTTACAGTATTACACCTAGATGTTGTCCTGTCCTGTGGTGAATTAAATTGCTCACCAGAGGACAACATGCCAAACATTGATACAACCATACCCGGTGCAAGTTTCTGCATAACATGCTTTAGCAGGGGATACTACAATCAAACACAGACCGTGTATTTTCTAATGTCAACTCTCCTTAATAAACCAAATATTATATTTAACGTAGGTATTAATTTTGTTCGCAGTAATTGTTCCTCTAGATAATGCATATCCAATGGCGAAGTCTGAACCGCAGCTCACAACGAACTCAATTAATGAAACTCAACAACTGGATTCGCCAAGTTCGATTTCTGGGTTGCTGGAGAACTCGAATTCGAATGTACCTCTCGAAGAACCCCAGTCACCATTAGAAACTTTAGAATCCCCTAAATGTGAATTATCCTCCAATCCATCCCCTTACGACGCTCAATCGAAGCCTATCAAACTTAACGGAGATACCCGTTTTAGGAAAGAAAAGAAAGGTTTTCGGTAAGTGTATTTAATATTTCACTGTCTAATAACGGTTTGAATTATTAAAGAACATAATTAAAGCCTTTTTTATACTATCGGAAAGCAATATACAGACAGATTCTGTAATGGTAAGAAATCAACTTGGTCAATACACAAATGTTATTCATAAATATAAATATCACTGGACAAATCACACGTTTGATCTAACCCCAAATGTTATTATTAATGTTACACGCCAAAGTATTCTTTAAAAAAATTATTCAGTGTACTATTTTGACTTTCCTACGATTTTATTATATTATAATCAATTAACAATAACAATAGGACATTCAAAGGCAATAATACTACACTAGGCATTTCATACTAACTTCGTAAATTTAAATAAACTTAGTCAAAAGAAATATCATTTGCAGTGAAGCTATTTTGTAAGTATATTGTAATGCAATGCAGTTTGATATTGCTTGTTTACGTTTCGAAAATATATTTTTTTAGACAACAAAATAAAAAAAAATTGCACTATTTAAAAATTTAATTTATATATTGAAATTGAAAATATTTTCGAGTCATTAGAATCAAATTCGAAATTACATTTGCCACAGTAAAATATAACACAATCTTAATCTTTTGTGAATTGCTGCACTGACTGAATTCATTTGCACGCGACTAAATTCATACGAACGATGCTTTCTTTACACATTTATAGTTTTTATGTCTGAACAAATTTTATACTATTATTGTTTCCCATAATAAAATTCCTATTTATTTGATCGGAAATTGTACGCTGTGTGAAGCTGAAGCAAGCGCGATCCATTCTTAGTAGAATCCTCTAAGTACGACATGCCCAACTAACATCATCATCAGCCGACTCCGTCCACTGCAGAACGTAGGCCTTTCCCAATGCGCGCCACTCTGAGCGGTTTCCAGTTCTTCACATCCAGCCACCACCTGCTACCTTCACCAAGTCAGTCCAGCGAGCTGCTGAGCGTCCAACGTTACGTTTACCAGCGCCTGGTCTCCATTCCAAAATCATTCGGCTCCAGCGCCGACTCCAACTAATAAAAATAGAATTTATTCACACGTGTAATACAAGAAGTGCTTTGTGACGGGGCGACAAAAGAAGTAGTTTAAACTACCACCGGATCGAAATCGTGGTCACGCTCTGAGTCGATCAGACGAAAGAAAATCGGCACACTTGTATTTTCTTTAATAAGTAGCTGCTTCCCGCGGTTTGGTCCTCGTTTGAACCACATCCACGGCTCATAGGGCAATTTTAAATACCTTCCTTAAAGCTTGGACTATCATAATGCAATCATATATTTTTCAAATCTGACGGCAGATCTCGAGATTCGCGCGTACAGACAAACAACATACATACATATCTTCACGCCAAGTTCCTTACGGTGTAGGCAGAGGGTATCGCCTGCTACATACTTGCTTCCTCCACATTCATTACTCTCTTCATACATACACGTTGTTTTTCTATATTTATTGTTTATTTTGCTTTAAAAAAGGATTTGAGAGCAGAAGAGTTTCAAAATACAAAGAAAAATGCTATAATTATATACTCAGATTAAAAAGTTAAAAGTTTCACATGATTGAATTCATCGAATCGAATTAGTCAAAAAAATTAACAATCTAGGAGTACTATTATAATTAAATGATTTTAAATGTCCACATTATACTAAATATATAAATGTAACTTCACATAATTTACTAACATATTACGTCTCTATTATTTTTTCTATCATTACAATATTACAAAAAAATCAACAAAAATTACTCTCTTTAAAAGCATATTTACCCTATTTTTTAAAGTAAAATGCAATTACGTGGCAATTCCTGTGTAGTCTGTGGCGCAAAGGTTGGCCCGTTTTTATTAATGATTATAACGTCATTGCTCTATCTTGGGGTATATAGATAATCAAAGAATTAGATTGTATTTGAAATAAATAGTAAACGTAATACAAGTTGAGTACATCTGTAGTACGATTTCGGCTAAAATTAATTCAAATTAAACAAAAATATTGTCATGTGGCGTTTTAATTTGTCGTGTGTTGACTTCAAACGTGTAGTCTATAATATAGCTAAGGAAAGTACAAAATTTACTGATTGATGTATGACAACATGTGAAATCAACTATTTGGCACTCGCCCAACAAAAGATTGATGGTTTAGATTAGAAACTTGCCGTGGGTTGACGATGAATTGTCGCTATGTACTAGTTGAAAAAAATTCATACGTCAGTGTCCGTCGCATGCGCATGCCCCTTTTGGTAATTGAACCTAAATCTCAACGTTAGTCCAGGTCGTTAATCGTATACGCTAACCAAATAACCAAAGAGGTTTTCCATGGTAAAATAATATTGTTTTTTTTTAAATATTGGAAAGCAAACAGCAGACGGATAACCTGATAATAAAAAATTCACTCCACCTACAAACATCAAATATCGTTATGGTACCTTACCAAACAGGAGCCGGGTTGCTAGCCCTTTTGAAAAAGTGAGTTTTCCGGCTCCCTTACACTCCAAATTGGAACACGTCAATGTCAAGCACTGATTTTATGGCAACAGGAATAGGTAAGGCGGTAGTATCAACCTGGACAAGTCAATTGCTGAGAGGAGTGTTAGTGACAGTTTAGACTATACACGACTTTTACGAGATACCTAGCAAGAAGACAATTGCTCGTATTTTGTCTAATCTAATAATGGCTATTTAATGGATTAATGTATAAGGGTTTCGACAAAGTAACGCCTGTATATTATGTAATAAAAAAATGTTACATCAGGTGGTAGAGCTTCGCAACGGCTCGCTCGGATTGGTACCACGCCCTTACCTGTTCCTACCGCTATAACGTCAATGCTTGCTTTTGACGTGTTCTGCATTCTAGAGTATGGTAGCCCGTATACTATTTTTGTAAAATTAAAGCAATTCAGTCCGTCCTTCCTAATGTAAACGGCTTAGGAGTGAAATTGGCCCGCGAGTGGATTTCCGGAATAATATAACCTATGGCTATCTATAAGGAAAGGATGAACAGGATAACCAATTCCAAGGTATTTCAAGAGGCAGCGTGCATTTCTTACCTTCAGGGTAGCTGTCGTTTATTTGCCTTCCGACGTTATAAAAAATAACGTAGCTTTCCGTGTTGTGACAGGATAGGGTCGGCGCGGCGCGTGACGGGCGCGACGGAGGCGGCGCGCGCGCCCGCCCGCCTGCTGCCGGGCCGCGGCGACCCCGACTTCGGCACCCCCGTGTGAGCCGCCGCCGCTCCCCACTGCTCGCCCATCCACTGCTTGCTTTGGCAGCTCTTGATGCACCATGCAGTCTCATAGATCGCAATGGTTGCGGAACACTTGCTGCTTTTCGGTTAGACCGCTCGCTAATCACTTGCAGGTGAATCATTTTTGTTCAATGGTTGTTTGTAGATTATCCTTTTCGGAATTTGTATTTTTCCAAAATAAAAATAGAATACGCAAACCATTTTCTTGTGTATCATTATATTGTTTGCACACGGACGTGTACTCTCCGTAAATAAGGGCCAACAACAAAACTTTCCTGAGTTTCCGGTGGTTTTATTTAGATAGTTTAGATTAGTTGTATATTGGCGGTAATTCTGCTGCTCGTTTTCTAAACTATTTTTAAGTTGTTTCTATTTCCCTTTACGTATATAAAAATAACAAGAAACGAGACATATTTAGCGCTGTGAAATTAGTAAGCACGTACAAACTTTTAAAAATTTTGAACGTTGTATTCCAAGGTATAGATTAAACGTCAATACAAATTTTAACACACACTAAATTGACACCACTAAACTCGTCACGTCTCTTTCATTTTTTTAAGTTGAAGCTAGCTATTACTAAATAGCTCGTTATTACTAACTTAATAATAGTCTAGTCAGTGTACAGCAGAATCAGTGCCATTGATGCTTGATTTTTTTTCAATGGTATCCTAAAAAGTTCTAACAATTACAAGACTAAAAATGTCAATTTCATTTGAATAATCAACTTCACATCTTAAAAAAATCCAATAATTTCTTTTGATTATATACACAAGACTATATTATAAATATTTTATGTTTTTAATGTCGGGGTAATCTACAATAACTTCATACATTTGTGAAATTTACTACTATTTATATAATTTTAACATGTATAAAGAAACTACTAATAAACAGAAATTGTATCATATAATTGACAAATTAAACTTTAGAGTTGGCATTTATTACAATCAGAATTTCCGGATAAAATTAAATTAATAGTGTTACTGTGGTATATTTTTAGGCGTTAATTATACTAACAAAAATGATTTAAGTGCTGTATATTATTATTTTATATATTTTTTTATTTATCATCGAAAGTAATTTTTAATTCAAAAAAATATTACGACTGAAATGATTCATATTAATCTCAATAAATATAGTCAATAATTATTGTATTGTATTTTTTCCTTTACTCGTTTTTATTTTTATTCTTGTGGTGTTTTTCTTACCACAGATTATGACAACTATTCTGGAGTAATCTAATTCTACTTAATTTTCATAATATTATGTATGCGTTCACACTCTTGTCTCGTGGCAGAAAAATACCTTTTATACTTTGTTGACAAGCTGTTGGATTTAAATTTAATAAAAATAATAAAGGACTTATTTCTTGTTAGAATCGCCTACTAAAATCATATAGGAATATATTAGTAGAATTTAGTTTTTTTTCTACATATTTCAAATGTCGGTTTACGGGATTTGACACTGCACCATAATTTATATATTCATTAAGTAATGGTGATTTTTAAAACTAAAAAGCATAAGACCTATCCTGGGCAATCTTCTAAAGCTGCCTACCAGAAAACTAATCTCTTTTTTAAACCTACGCATAATCGCTGACTGACCATAGTGATCTACCTTAGAGTTAAAAATCTAAATAGAAAGTAATTAAACCATCTAACTATTAGAAAAAACGTAGAAGATTATTTTGCAGTCGATAACGACTAAATGCTAGATTTTGTTAGAAAATAGAATTAAGATATAGAACAATTGTTGGGCTGATATAGTCAAGAAAGAAGGTAATGTGACTATAGTAAGAGCACGAGAAAAATAAAATAAAAAAGAAAGACGTTTTTACTTTTTCGCAAACATTTTTCATATATTCTGAGTCTCATAAAATATTTTAATGACATTATCAGCAAGAAAATCATTGATATTTCTTCACATATAAGAATACATACACACGTCTCTAATGACAAAACAACCGTCCCCTATAGAGGCAGATATTACATGTACATCGCTGTGTTGAGTCCAGTTTTCTCATTCAAGGACTGATTCGAGCTTTGGCTAAAACAGCCGGGCAATACTTTCAATAATTTATTTTCGGCAATAAAATAAATTTTGCTTGTATATAATATAAAATGAGATATTTTAGTATATTGGTTGAATAAATTATATATAGAGAAATATTGAAAGATGTGTATGTTTATATGTCGCCAAGTATTTTTGAAAGAAAGGTGAATGCTGAGGATGTTTTTTGATTTATTTTATAAGATAGAATTTGTACATATAAAAACATATACTTACTTTATAATTGTGTTTGTATCCATTCAAGATTTTGGCAAATGTTGCTTACACCAATCTTTATTATATTGTGTTCCATTGGCGACTGGCCAGGGTGTATTTTCGTGTACAATATTACAGCCGGAATAAATTATGTATGTAATAGTCAGGTACATGCTACAACTCATTATTATGGTTTAATCGCGTGGAATCTATTTGATGACATCATGTGATATGATCAACATAAACATTTATATTTTTTAAGTTACTTATTGTATCATATAATTTATTACTTATCGTATAGATCACGTATGAGCATGACATAATAGAGTTTGCTGTCTACGTTCTGCAAAGCACTTTGCCTGCGTTTGATTTAAAACAACTTTTTGCCGCGGTCGGGTCGGCAAGCAGCTAACTACATCATTTATTATTATGAACAATTGAGGAAATAAGCATTGAGCTGGTATCAAAATGTCATTACATTTCCAATAACGTTTTGTTTTTATTAAAAATATTTGTATCAAATCATTTTACATTTTTGTGTATAGCTTTATTTTTATCTTTGAACAATGTCCTCAAATTTGAACACCTATTCGACAAGTGATTATTTTTAATTAACGGTGATTTCCAGGCGCGTGGAGTACTCCACGCGCCTGGAAATTACCGTTACATATTCTGTGTAGTTTATGTAAAAACTAGCTATTCTCCCCGGTTTCACCCACCATCTCACTGCCTTTCTTAAGAATTGGGTTATTACATGCAATAATAATTTTTCAAATCCTATCCATTGCATTTCCTGAGATCGATACAAACTCTTCAGTTTTATAATATTAGAACAGATATTAAAAATATCTTAATTTTGTATTTATACGAAATTATAAAATTTTTGAGACCAATTTTAAATATTTTTTACATACATACATTTTACATGTAGTGCGAATGGCCATTACGTATCGAGTTATTAAGGGACTTTTGTGGCGCTTAGTATATATTTAATCAGTCAGTGCTAATATGGCGAAAGTTTGATACTTATGTATCACGTTGTGATTATAACATCCCCTCAAAATAATAGTATTATGATAGTTGGAACACTGCTAAATGTTTAATGAAACCTAAAAAGATCTAAAACTAATAAGAATCTGTTCAAAGGCAATGATGGATTATTATTATAATTAAAACAAAATACAATTCAGACTTAAAAAAATACAACCCAGCCATAAAAAAGTACTTAATTGGCGATTAAAATAGATGATAAGTCTATTGAATAACACTTGAGAGATTACCAGTGCTAATTATAAATCTTATGTAACCTTTCAAGGAAGATTTGCCGCCATAATCCTTATTGTTTCCTTTGCCTCTCTGTACATGTCAATAAATTCTAAATTACCTTATTTTGTGTAGTTTTTTATGAACTGTAAATTACACATTGTTACTTTTTCAACTATTGGCGACTGAATATAGTATAAGTTAAGTTGTGATATGGTCTTGGAATTTTTTTTATATCTAATTATTAGTATCGCACAATACGTGCTTGTGATGTATAGTATAATGAAATACATTAGTAATTCTTATTAAATACTTGCAATTGGAAATTTCATCAGCAAGACGTGAAAAGTATCATTAGACATTATCGTATGAATAAACAAAAATATATGCATTTGATGCCATTTTAAATTTTAAATTAAACTTTATATGTGTAGTATTTCCATTCCTTTATTTATTAACCAACTTTTAATATACCTATATATACTTTCTAAGGGTGCAAATAATGTTAAGGAAAATTATGAATATAACTTAACAAAACATAATATACTTACAGATAAAAATACAATGTGTCTCGGAAACCTTTCATAGGGGGGAAGGTAACGATCATACGCCATGTATAGCTTATGTAAAAATATAGAAAAAAACCATCCAAAATAATTATTTGTTTTCATACAGAATTTAAAAACCTTATTTAACTTTTCTGGGGCACATGGGCTAACAGAATGTACTGAATGAATGAACAGGCGTCTTTGTGGCCAGCCATACCTATCTAATTGTATATAGATATATAATTTGGGTTATAATTTATGTACGATCTATGTGGGGTTTGTTATAAGTCGTAATATCCACTTAAAGTGTAGGTAAATTATCATAACTGCCATAGTTAGACAACAATAAAAAATTACCAGTGGCCTATAATAATTGTAGTTTGTAATTTGATAAACATTCCAGAATTGCTGAAGTTCCGTTTTTATTTTGCGGCAATAGTGCAATTTATGTGTTAAATTCTATTGGACAATATGAAATAATAAATACATTTTATAAATAAGACTATTTTGTTTTATTTTTTCAACTAAAATGCTGTCCGCAGCTTTGTCAGCGTTGCATAAAGGTGTGTTATTTTTCTGACCTCGGATAATATCTAAAAACGCTACTAATGGTGCCTCGACAATATTTATTATAAAAGTTCAAACGACCGGGCTTCTTTGTGAATTCCTTACATCATCTGCCTACCAGCTCTTAAGGGACGAGCATAGGTGTACTGTCAGTAACAACGTGACCTATTTACTAGGTTAGCGTTTCGCAACGGCTTGCTGAAATCGGTATCACCACCTTGCTATCACCAATTTCTAAGATAACATACCCATACACAAAATACATCACACCGCTCTCGGCGATGAACGAAAAGACCCTTTTCGGCCCGGCGTCGAACCACAGATCTCCTGCCCTCCAGAAGTCCGAAGGCAGCACTTAACCATGGCTCGGCTTCATAGGAGGTAGTGGTTAGTGTGGGCGTTATAGGCCCACTCCTAAATAATGTATTCTTGAGTTGAGCACTGCCTATTAAGCCCGATGTCGTTGGGAAGCCACTCTGACTGGTGTAGTCATTCAAAAAAAAACAGTTCTCGTTAACTTAAAGGAAATTATAGTTGTTATAAGTGCGTGCGGCTTAAGAGGGTTTGGTAACCTCTCGGTCTAAACACGACAGTAGCGAACACTGACATGATGGCTAAAATTGTATTTATTTGTCTTTACTTTGATTTAATAAAACTGTTTAACGGTCTTATTACACAATCATACCAGAAATAGATTCTCAGTATATTTTGCGGTGAAAATTTAAACCAGAAGTTGGAGCATTTGTATTCGAATTAAATAAGCGTAATTAAATAAGTTGCAGTTTCAAGTCACACAGTATCGAGATAGTAACTTCCTTTTATTCATAATATTAACATATAAGTTTTCAGGCTGTTAAGCCTCCTGCAAAATAAGGTTTACCTAGGATTACCGTAGAAATCAACCAGAACACGTTTTGCACTGGCAAGAACTGACGTTATGGCAGTAAGAATAAGCAAATCTTTTTTTTTATTGCTGATAGCTTAGTAAAATTATCTACGACCCACCTGATGGTAAGTGAGGAAGAGATCGAAGATGAAAGTATACTAAGCTAGAAACTGAAAATACAACGAAAAATAAAACCAATACCCAAACAATAAATCAGTAAGTATTAAACACAGCTCCTATTTTACAAAAAATATAATTAGGCATATGCTTAAACAAATAACTACGTACTTGATATTTTGACGACTATGTTTTCATTTTTGTAGGTACCTACTCAGGACCGTCTGAAACTATTCTGGGGCCCTTGGGCACATTAGCATTTGGCGGCCTTTTGGAATGTTAATAACTCGTTTTTTTGTAATATTGGAAGGCAAACAGACTAATTTCCTGATGATGCCTATAGACACCAACCTGAGGCTGGAATGTTAGACCTCGTGCAAAAGCAAGTTTACCGGCTACCTTACCCTCTAAACCGGAATACGGCAACGGCAAGCATTGACGTTATGGCGGAAGGAATATATAAGGCGGTGGGTACCACCGTCTTACATATTCCTACCTACACGAGCCGTGCGAAGATTTACCACCTAATAACATTATTCAAAAAAAAATTTACTATGATCTTTAATATGTGTAATAATGTCATAAAAATAATATTATAATGTCAATAATTATATTAGAATGGTGTTGGGTTACAATAATGGTTTCTCGGGATTTCTGTTGAGCTATATCTTCATTATTTTTTTTCGTTCTAAAAGTTTATTGTGCCCGGAAAAAATGTTTTGAAAATAAATTTAAC
>DVZN01001000.1:0-11087 GCA_018237365.1 Caria ino melicerta
CTTGCTTCATAGTTCCTTTAACAATGTAAAGTCGACCAACATCTTTGGCATTGATTACTGACCACAACATTATTTTCACAGGGTGTTTTACCCTTTCCATAATACCATCAGGATGGAATTTCTCTCCCGGGCGTCGCTTAACGAAACTGTTTTTATCAGTCAGAATTTCAAACGTTGATTCATCTGCGAAACAAACCTGAAAATATAAATATTATATTTTTATTTCTGAAAAATATTGTTTCTATTCATGAAAATTTTTTCTACCCAGGCAAGTCGTTTTTATTTCATAGCATCAGTTAACCGCGGTTTCTTTGCAGGACGATGACCAATCCAGCCTTCCTCTGCCAGCCTTCGTTGCAGTGTCCTCTCAGAAATCGATATACCTGACATTTGAACTATCTGAGTTAACATTGCAGCACTTTTCTTTCTATTTTAAAGACAGATATCCCGTATTTACCGGTCTAAACATGGTGTCGTTATGCGTTTTCTGCCACTGTTGCCTTTTCTTTTAGGGAAAATGGGCTGGTCTTCATCCAAAATAATTTTTATTCTGGAATGCTGCTGGAATACAAAAAAAAATAATATAAAAAGAAATATTTTTATTTCAATTGTTGGCTAAAAAAATATTTGTAATTATAAAAAGGTTAATACTTACATTTAAAATGTATTTTATAGCAGAAATACACAAAATAGTTTTATTTAACATGTTGAAATATATCTATTACTGTATCTCGTCATCGGCTCTCTGCGTCTCTTACACTACTTAAAAATTTGTTTACCAAAAAAACCCTCTAACCTTCAACATCCACTTAAAATTTTAAAGACAAAACATCAGGGACGCAAATAATAAATTCCAGCAACACTTGAACCATGTGAAATTGCTGTCAAGTGTGTTTGATTTGAAGAAATTACAAAAAATGTGACTGTCCCTAATAATTTGTGCAACCCACTGTGAAATCAGAAGATGACATAAAAAAGTATCATATTAAGTAAGTTTTTAAGTTTAATGATTAAGGAAATTTTGTGTGATAATTATTAAAACAATTACGACCCTCGACTAGATAAATGCGAAAATTACATTTCATACACACAAATTTCGTTTGACTTTTTATGAAGTTTTTGCTTCGGCCTTTCATCCTAAAAGAATGGTAGAGTCCAATTTGATCGAATCAGGCATAATCCAATGTTTGTGGAGTGACAAAATGGGCACTTCATGAAGTATTAGTCATTCTTAGGTATATAATAAGATTACGCTTATAGCACATCGGAAATTTTTCAGTTTCATAGGATTTGTATTTTTAGTTTCGCGGCGATATATTACCCATGCATTATTGACACAAATGTCAAGAAGCTGTGTGAACAATGGTATATACCAACGATGTGCTCTCATTTCTGTCCGGTAAAGTGCTACAACATATCAGCTAAATCTACACCTCCCACGCTAGCATTATAATCTTTTATAATGTTGGGACATGTGAGCGGTTACCTAGCTTTGGTGTTTTTGCTGTACCTCAACACCTGTTGCACCGGATGTGCATCAGTGTAGGTACTAGCTTTGTTTATTACTAACAGTTCAGCTTTTATACGCTGTCACGGGAAAATAATGAGTGGAGGCTTGTACGTTCCAGCGGCATTGTAACAAATTTCTACAGTGACGGTTTAGCCTCGTTCTGCAGAAGATAAAGAACCAACCTTTTTTCTTCCTTTAAAAGCTATGATCTTGCCCTTAGTTTTCGAAACAACAGATATTCCAGTTTCGTCGTAGTTGTAGATTTTATCAGGAGTTAAATGCAATGCTTCGTATGTTTCCCCGAGAAGCTGGTAAAAATTCCCAACTGCTACTCGATTAAATCCCATAGCGCGAGCTGTCGAGGTAGCCTCTGATGAATTGATAAATCGGGATTACGTTTCAAAAACCCATTTAGCCAGTCGACACCTGCCATCTCTTTCTGATTATTAAAGTTGTGCTGTTTATTGTTTCTTACAGTCAACTTGTACGCAAGACGCCTTAAATCGTAAGCCAAATAGTTTTTCTTCCAAATGCTTTACATATTCTGCAATTTCTTGTTCTTCTTTTTGCGAAAAAATGGGCTTTATGGGTCCCAATGGCAACCCAATGGTTATTTCTTGACCTTGGGTAATTTTTTTGACGCTCCAAAGTCGTTTGAGGAACACCGTGTTCTAAAGCTGCCTTCTATATCCAGAATTTTTGACATAACGCTCCAAAGTCGTTTGAGGAACACCGTGTTTCTAAAGCTGACTTCTATATCCAGAATTTTTGCTCAATACTTTATTTATAGCTGCTTTCGTGGACACTTGTGACCACTCTCCTCTTTTTGTCTTTTTTGTAGTTCCTAACCATGTTTAATCGAAAAACCAAAATAAAAGATTTTTCAATTAAATATATGTAGACAATAATAAAAAAAAAAATGTTCTAAATAAATAAAAGCTAGCCAGTCACTGTTTTAAAAATTATAATAAAATTCTCGTCTGTGACTAATGCGATTTTGAATGTGTCTATCTGCAAGGAAGACATTAAAAAGAAAGCAAACAGTACCATTTTTTTAACTCTGTTACTGAATTCGTAAAGAGACACAAAATATTACATCAACTATGCACTTTCACGTATATTTGTTCATAAACAAAGAACGCACGCACACTAGCCGACTGTCATGGCCGCCCCACAGAATAATATATACTCTACGAGAAGAACATCGACGTCATACAAATAATAATGACACATTCTTAACACTGCCATCTATTTGGTGCCCTTATTATTAAACTTTTTAGCGGCAAATTCAAATAAAGCGGTGGATAGATTAATAATCAAATAACCACTGATCGGACTGTTTATGCAAAAAGAAAATGTTTGCATCCAAAGAAATAACTATTATATACTTAAGTATAATAAACAAGATCATTTTGGACTCAAACATATTCTTTTTACACAGACAGCCCAATCAACTATTACAGGAGATAGGTGAAGGTTAAAGCAAGAGCTTTGATATTATACTTTCTCAAAATATTCTTAAAAATATTATTATTAGAGAAAAAAATATCAAAGCTCATCATAATGATATGAAATAAAACATTGTGTAATCGTAATAAATGTATTTTAGACAATTGCGAGGTTTCAAAAACAGGAATGCAATATTAGAAACAAAAGGAAACATACTGTAGAAATAAATCACAGTACAAAGTTTTTGTATTAAATTAGAATGTTACTCTTATAATAATTAATAACTATTGTATGTAATTATAATAAAAGTGGTTGAAGAATATAAATGTTTGCACAGTGTTCTTCTTTAAGGAATATGTATTCATTTGTAAAGGGCAAACATTAGACGCTGAGAATAGAAAATGTAAATGTAATGAAACCATTTCACGTACATTTCATGTCTCTCAGATAAATAAAATAAATCTTCATTACCAATGCTAAAAAAGAATCTTTTAAGGACGGAACAACTTTTGATAAAAATATATTTACAAACCAATGCAAATAGGCCAGTTTTTCAATTTAAAACCAATTTTATATCTACTTTTGCTCATCTTTTAAAATCTTTTTACATGTCTATCATGACCTCGACTACACGAGGTTTACTTGTAAATAAAGTTATATATTGAGCTCCACCCACTGTACATTGAACACTATAACACAACAAATAGAATAGAATTAATAAATAATTAACTATTTACATATCGTTAGGAATTTCATGTACCTTAAAAAGGATTAAAATAGGCAAAACAATTATTATTTGTTTTTCAAAATATATTTTTTTTTTTGTAATGAATAGCGGCTACTTTCTTCAGCAAACATTCTGTTTTGTACAGTAAAAAATCTATGTACGCATATATGGAACAAAGAACTTTTAAAAAAATATTCGTTTTCAGCACAATGGTTTGGTTGCACAAAACAGAAAACTTTGGTTTTCTGCAACTTATATTTTTTTACATAAAGTGCACTGGTCTATTTTGTCTTTTATATTTTTAATAATAAATTCGCGAACATATGCGCAAGCTTGTACTTCTGCACTGTCTTCATTTATTTCAAAATCTACGATGGACTCTACATCACAAGAATTTATTAAAAAAGGCTCTAGTGATGCATTGCTGACCTTTATTGATGTTGACAATAAAGTTTTTAAGTTTTTTAATATTGTGTCATTATCATCATCTTCACAATTGCCAGAAGTGACCTCGGCTAAATTTGAGACAATTGCCGTATTTAAGCCTCCAATAAAAGCATTTGAAGTTGGGTTTGTGTTAGACCCACAATTGCCTCTAATAATGCCAAATAGATTTTCCAGCGGGTCCTGCTGAAGTCGTCGGGTGGCTAGAGATTTAACATCTTTATGATGATTTTTTATGTTATTCCACACTTTTTCAATAGCAGTAAGGCTCCAGATCCAACCTTCAATAGAAGGTGGTTTTCTTGGGCATCCAATTAATTTTGCATTTTGAAAAAAACATTTCATTTCTTGGAAAAATGCTTGATGTGGAGATATATCGGAAAAATTGGTACTATATGGCTTTCCTCTTCTCAAATCTGGACTGCTGCTGTTGCACAAGTCGAACAACTTATCTATTTTTGCCACAAGATTTGCTGTTGCGACTGCTCTTGCTGGTAATTGTCCTGTAAATGAAGCAATATTGGTATTGTATATGAGTAAAATAAAAAATCAAAATGAATTTAAGATGTCAAGTATATAGCTGTAATGATACACATAAATAAAATTGGAATGACTGTTTGTAATATTAAAATGAATGTTTTTTACTCAATGCATTAGCGTGTATACACAATACATAAAGCAAAAGAATATTATTTTTACAATTTTTGTCTGTCTGTTTGTTACAGCTAATCTCTGGAACAGCTGGACTGATTTGACGGGAATTCCACTGGGAGATAGCTGAAGTTACAGGGAGTAACTTAGGTTTCCGTGCAAAAAAAAATATAAAAATAAAATAAAGACCCACGCGGACGAAGTCGCGGGAACCAGCTAGTAACAAATAAAATCAAGGGCCAATTGCCCAATTATTATTAGAAGGGACAATGCATAAATCATCTTAAATGTTGGAATTTTTCTTATGATAGTTTCTGTGCTCAAGCAGCTTGTAAGACTTATATAATTTCATTTGCCACTAGCTATTGCCCGCGGCTTCACTCACGTTTTTATTTGTTATAAAGTCAATTCAGCTCGACTTGACACGCCAGGAACCCCTCAAATAAACGGGATAAAAATAGCCTGTAACCTTCTCGGAACATAAAGTATGCAGATTTTTCAATAAAATTTGCGATTTTAATAAAAAAGTGGAAGGCAAAACTATCACTGCATTTTATCATAAATCAGAGAACTGTAGTGAAAATGCACGAATAGCATGTCAGCCACGACACGAATTTCGCTATTTGGTCTTTCTGTGATTGCCACAACGCGTCGTGCGCGTTTTTATTAGAGCCATAACACGAATTTCGCCATGTGGATTTTTTACTGTGACCACAACGCGTTGTGAGCTATTTTTCCGCTCACTGAGCGTTTACGATCTTTGAGCGTAACATATACATACCTTGACCTATTTGACTATACATTCCTCCAGCTACAGAATTACTGAATATTTCAGCAGCTAATTTCACCCTCATTTTTTGTTGAGTATTTGGATTCAGATGATCATTTCTTAACGCGGGTGCATATACAAAATTTGGATTCATATTGTCAATTCTGTGAAAATCTTTAATGTCGCTCCACTTGGCTAAACCTGAAATGAATAGATATTTAATAAACATCCAGGCACAAAAATTTACTATATTTTGTTCATTGTACATAATATATCAGTCCATTTGAAGAAACAAACTTGAACAAAGTCAATTGATAATATTTGTTTTATAAATTATTTTTATCTCAAATGAAATCTTACAAGTACATTCAGTGATTTCGATGAAATACGTGGCAATCGGCGCGGTTTAATAAGATTAAGATCTGGAATCTTCTCTTTGCTTTTCGAATCGATAAGACTAGCAGTTTAGAAGTTTTTAAACAAACGATTCTTCAAAAAAAAAAAAACTAGAACTGTAATAAAAAACTTAGATGTTCAGAACATTTCTCTCAATTAACACAATTTTTTTATCGATCAGCCATTTAAAAGTTATAAGAAACACATAAACCGCCAGACCCAGAAATATTATGGTCAGGCCTTTAAATTTCATAAAATACATAATTTAGTTAAACTGCTAAATGAGTAAGTCTTATTACCTTCATCACTAGTTCCACTTGCGAAAATATCCAGTTTGTATTCTATATCATATTTAAGGAAGATGTTCTGAAAACACTTTAGTAAGTGAGGAACATCAAACAGTGCCACAACTTCTTTATTGTTGACTGTTATTACAGGATTATCAGGATTAGCGAAGGATTCTATCGGCGATTGGTTGAGGCCATGTCACATACAGTGGCATACATTTATTCCCGCATCAAAACAAGCTTGCAGAGTCTAAAAAGTTTAATAACAAGTTAGAAGAACGCAGTTAAAAATATGTGAATATTTAACGAACAAGCCAAGATCATAGATACTTACTTCTTTTATTAGAACCATAAGGCGATCTGCAGTCACATTCCCTCCAGATAGATAGTAAGTCAGTGGTTGTTTGACTGTCTTCCTTACACCGGCAATCATGAAGACCAATGCTTTTACAGCTTCTTGTCTGGTTTTACCATGGTGACCATGATCTTGATATCCTTGGATCTCATCAGTTCTTTTATTATAACATAATTTTTTTCTGATGCTTATTTCATCAAACATGAGTATAAACTCATTGTTAGATGGTTTTTGTTTTTCTACAAATTTTTTTATGGTTTCCAGTACTCTTTTTTTTGACGCCTGGGTTTAATTCGAAATTGCAAAGCAATTGTTTTAATGTGCTTGGAGCTAGAAGGCAAAATAATCTCCTTAATAGTCGATAGCATGTTGGAGATCTTTTAAATATTCTTAGGGCTGTTATTTTCTCCTCACTTGTCCAGCGTCTTCCTTTTGATCTTTTGCAAAAATTTCTAATTTGTCCTTGCAAAAGTAAGGCAAATGTAGGCGAAATAACTTTTTGTAAATTCTTTAAATTGTCATCATTGGAAAGAATTTCAAGTATATCTTTTGGTTTCTGAGTTTTTGACATTGCTAGTTTTCTCTGAAGTTGCTGAATTTTTCGGAGCAATTTTCTTGATCTATTGTAATATTTAACTCGCATTTTACTTCCTTTTTTAATTTGATCCTTGGATATCTGTATTGAAAATAATATAAAATGAAAAACTGTTTATTTGCTATAAATTGTATGTTACAAAGTTTATATTTTATCAAAACTCCAGTACAACATTATTTTTAATAAGTTATGACATACACAAGTACATTTTAAAAGTAGGTATATTTTGCCATTAGCACATACACAGATAAATTTATAGGAAACTAGTTGACCTGGTAAACATTATTTTGCCATATAAATTGTTTCTTTCCCTTTTAAAATGGATATTGGAGGGAGGACGAAAATTAAGGGTTTAATGCCATATCATAAAAAATGTGCTCAAAATAAAATGTTAAGGGTGGAGCACCCTTATCACTTCAAGATATATAAGTAATTTTACGAGTGTTTCTCAGACCTACTGAATATACCATTAAAATCGGTCAAAGGGAGGAGTATAGTAAATAACACTGCAACACGAGAATTATATAAAATGGAAATTGAAAATTACCTGAGCATGTTCATGAACGGATATTTTAGCTGACTTTTTTGCTGCCATGTAGTTTATGTTAGACACATCACACAAAACACCCCTTGAAGTACTTGCTACTGCCAGATCTGGCAATATTTGCACTGATTGGGAAGCAACAGGCAATACCTATAACACAAATATTAACAAAATTACATACTTTAAATTTTATTAGTTGCTAAGTGTATTGCACTCATTGACCCAAAGGGTATATAAAATTTCCCCTTTCTGTCCACTTACTTTGAAAGGTTATATATTGAGAATTTTTGTCAAAAAGGTGATGGCCTCACCCATATTCAACCTTAAATCGGGGTGAAAACAGTATCTTCCTCACTTTTGAAAATTTTGTATTTTCTTAGTTAAAAAAATTCATTACGCACTGCACAGATAGTATGGCTTTAACATCATGTACAGCCTATCTTCAATGGGTTGTTTTAATTGTAAAGTTTATTTTTTTAGAAAGGGGAGATGTTGGATATATTAATGAAATAAATATTAGTATATTTTGTCCCTGGTATTTCTCTATATTGTCTATTTTTAGTTAATTTTGTAAGAAATCATTTGCCTTCTTTTAGGACGGCTTGTCAAGTTGATGTTGTATTTAAAGTCTGTGAGACAATATATCAGCTGTCTAATTTCAAATGAAATACTATTTGTTACTAACAATTGTAAAACTAATAAATAAGAATCCATGTAATATTGCTTGTAGAGTGGAAAATATAAGCATTACTATCGATAATTATAATAATAATCACAATAAATATAAGCATTAGTATCAAAAATTCAGGTATTTATAACGCTAAATAACTCAATAAATCAGACTTCTAATCAGCAAAAAAGTATAATTTAGTAATAAGTGATTGATAGATGCTTAAGGTAAAGTTGCTCACATCAAATCAAAGTATATCTATGTATAAACTATGTGAGTAATTATTATGAAGGCATATTACACATACATACATACCAGTAATTTTCATAGTTTTAAAAGATCTTTTACTTTAAGTTAAAACCAAAATAGGTAAGTATAAGTACTTACGTTTACTTCACATTCAGGATCAGGAACAGAATGTTTATGTAGTTTCTTTTTCTCAAAGTCAATAAAAGAGGTTTGTTTGAAATGCTTATTACACAGCATTCTGTGCTCAGAATACAAAGACTTCTGAAATTTTTGTGAAGACCATGGACCCTCTGGAAAACAATATCTTGCCCACGATTCACACCTAAAACAAAATTACCTTCTATACCCATATATTACACAAAAATGGTAAAAAAACATTTTTAATTATTCAACCATAAAGGCATTAGGCACAAAACTGTTTTTTTAAAGCAATTCTAACAAGGTTTAAGACAACTTGGATTGACTTGAGAAAAGGTTATGTTTTCTACAAAAGTAGCAAATCTGGAGGCAGAATCAGACATCCAGTATTGGAGATTTTGCACAAAAATCAGTATGGGGAGCAGACGGGTGGGTGACTGCAGTCATGATTGTTACAGACTGTGTTGTCTGTATGGGAGGCTCTGGTGCCCACCTTATGGATGAGCCCTTAATCGCTTTATCAATGCCCACGCTCAGAAATGGAGTGGTGAGATTCTACTCTGCTGACAGCACACAGAAGAGACAAACGCATGAAAATGAAATTAATGCTTACTGTTTTAGACATGTAGTATTTATATTTAAATTTAAACTTCTGTTTTATACAGAACCAAACAAGGTTTGAGTTTATAAGTTCAAAAAAATAAAAAAAATCATCACGCCCACATTCCCGAAGTCGTAAGCAGATATATACTAGTATGCATCTACGATTAGCAGACATTAGGGGTGGCAGGTGACAAGTACATCGCCATATCGGGCATTAATTTAATGCCAGGCAATGTTATAGGCTTCAACTCATCTGTAAAACTTTATCCCATGAACTACTAATGAATTTCTGTTATGGGTGTGGTTCTATGATAAAAAATTGTACTAGAGTTTAAAATAGTAATACACAGTTTAACTTACCGGATCACATTTGTTACTCCAGGTTTAGGAAATCTGTATAATGTTACTCCAGGGTCTTTAGATGTTGATCCACATTTGAAACATTTTCGTTTCTGTTGTTCTGGCATTTTGTCACAAAGATTTGGATCTATATAAAAACTCACTTAGAATGCTAGAGTTTTGTGTCCGTATCACGAATATATTACACACTATGCTTAATTACTAATTTGTGTCCATTTCACTGAATATGTTACCAGAAAAAGTCTCTATCTCGAAAGCAAATACATTCGCACAGAGCACTAAGACGAAGGCTTCTCGCTAAATCGGAGGAGGACTCGACGATAATAGCAGAAGGTCAACGAATCAATGCAAAAAGAAATGAATTGTAAAAACATAAAAGTACCTAATACGCAAAAACGATCAGTAAACTTTTACAATTTCAATTCAAAGTCAAGAAGTTTTATCTTTCAAGTTGTCGCTTTGATTTTTGACAGTTGTGCCAACATAAAATTTTCATTTGGACAGTGATGCCATACAAAATCTACAAATGTTTTTTTACGTTTGACACACTGGTTGTGGCCCTAAAAGTTATTGGTCAAAAATCAGCTATTTGTTGACTAGACCTGTTTCAGCTCTATCAAATAAACGTACCAAACAGACTAGTACTTATCATAAAAGGCTACTTGTCAAACCGCTAATTCACATTTCGTATAGAGGGGGCTCTTTCATCTCCCAGACCCATACAGGCTGGAGTTCCGCAGGGCTCGGTACTCTCACCTTTACTCTTCAACTTCTACACGAACGACCTACCCACCGCCACACGTCTAAATAGCCCTATTTGCGGATGACACGTACTTCTTCCACCGAAATAGGCATTTTCTTACAAAAACGATACGAACGGCAGCCAATTCACTGGGCGACTGGTTCAGGAAATGATGAGTCGAAGTTAACCCTGACAAAAGTACAGCGGTGTACTTTAAAATGGAGTCCCGTTTCGGACAGCACGATAAGCCGGCAAATGGGCGTGGTCAAACTGTACGTGGTAAAACCAAGTGAAGTACCTAGGGGTCACACTGGACAGTAATATGCCGTAAAAACCACATAATTATATTTCGAGCCGCACAAAAGGCTACATTCGTACTAAGCCGACTATACTATCTTATAAACAAACGCAGTAAAATGTCACTTAGAAATAAGTTGACACTTTACAAAACATGCGTTCGACTAATATTATCGTACGCGAGTGTCGCATTTGCGCACACTTACCCGTCTCACCTAAAACGTATTCAAATCGTACAAAGCAGATTTTTACGTATTGCCACGGGCAGTTCGTGGTACATACCTCACGCAGATCTACATCG
>DVZN01001001.1:0-11087 GCA_018237365.1 Caria ino melicerta
GATAAATTGGCAAGTGATATCTCGAATCAGATTAGATAGAGAATTGTGTATCACTATGTAGGTGATGGATTTTTATAATTTTATGCACACGCTGTATAGTATTTGTATATTTTTGCTGTGTACGAGGACAGTTACGCAGTTTTGTGATGCTAGATTATAATTGCGTTTGGAGTCAAGGTTGTTGCGGTGATAGCAACGGTTCAAATATATTGGAATTGTAACTTATAATAGATATTCTTATGGTATGCGAATATTAGTCGGTGTTTTCCGCATGCGGTATATTGCCGGCTAATGTGTGTTATCATTTAGATGTCTATATAGCTTAATTTACCTTTTGTTTGCATCAAAATAAAGTTTATATTTTTTGCCTCCTTAGTAATCGACTTTATAGTTCTGGATGGTATTATATATAAAATTATTAGGTCGTATTAAAATGAGTCCCTATTAAGGTAGTGAATTTAAATGTTTTTGAAGCGACATTTCTTGTTTACGATTTCAACGAAAATTTTCGATGCCTATTTTTTAAATATCACAATTCTACTATATGTATAATGTTGAATATATAATATGTTAATATGTTGAAAATAAAATGTTATCCTAAATTGTAGTTATTTAGTATAATTTAGTTAATTATCTGAAAATTATAATTTTAATAATGACCTCGAAATTATGTAAATATTATTGAATAAATTAATTTACACTATTTGTCATCGGGCATTTGGTAAAATTTCATTGTTAATATTTGCATACAACACTCCGGAGATACGTTCATTTATTTTTCACAGAAATCAGGTTTCATTCAGGCATTCTCAGGACAAATATGTCTAAAAATAATTAATGTGAACTAATATGTTTTGTGCAAATATCAAGAATAAATAAATAACATTCCAAAATTTTAACTTATTATAAACGTTTACTTAAAATAAAGTCATGCCATCATAAATAATACCAAAATTTTTATGATCAGGTGCCATACTCCCGATGGGTTCGAGTTTGTTTCCAGTTTGCGTCAATTCCTTCTCCTAATTCGAATTCAAGAGTAATAATTGACGCAAATTGATAACAAACTCAATCCTATTTAGAACTCGAATCAGTGGAGAGTAAGGCACCGATTCTAAATAGGTAAACAAATTAGAAATTAATTGGAATACAATAACTAATCGTAGTAGTAGCTATAACCGCCCAGATTTTACCATCCACTTTTCGTACAAAGTGATTTTTCTATGTCTTTAGTTTATCTATAATATTTAGTGTCTTGTAACTTAGTGCCGATTTTATTTTAATATTTATTTTTATACAATCCATGATACGTATGAATTGGGTCGTTTTCGTCACAATTTAAGCAAGTTAAACAAAATACGATAAATTCCACGTAGAAAAGCAACGTGCTAAAGTCGTGAAAACAATTTAATCGAGTGGAACGAGTCGATTGGAAGCCTAATTTATAAAAATCGTCTTTTATTAAAATTATAAAATGTTTTAAATGTTAGTTTGACTGTTATAAAAAGACAGAATAAATAACATAGAATATAAAAATATTTACAATTGTTTGACCATATTTAAAGCGACTGATTGGTTGCAAATTACTAATACTAATAATTTTAATAATCATTGTTACATAATTTTAAATATTTTTGTATGGAAATCGTATTTATTGCGACGATAACGATGCAATTGACGCGTACTTTTAAATAATATTTGAAGTTTTAAATGAGAAATACAGCGAAGAATTGCTTTTTAAACTGTTCTAGAATAATCTTGAAGTCTGTTTAAACTTGTTTTGTATAAATGCAATCTAAATGATTTTAATGTATAGAAACAATTGTATAGAAAATAGTGAGAACGTTCGTTTTATTGAATTCCCATCGATATGTATACTACATTAGTGAGTATTGAATGATGTTTGAGTATATTTTTGTTGCCGGCTATGGTTTTATTAAACATCACAATTCTATTGTTTTTATTTTATTAATAAGCGCCCAATTTAATTTATTATACTATCTCCTCTGTGGTGTATGGGTACGGCTCTCGCCTGTTAAGACCGCTAGACGCTTAGGTCCCGGGTTCAATTCCCAGGTCGGGCAACTTTTATTAAAAATATTTTTCAGATTATTCTGAGTAAGCATGACTTTGCCCGGGATTGGAAAGTGCCCGAAGTGGCGATAGGCTTGCCACCTATCACATCATGAGCCCTAGTACCTTGGCTAATCGTGGGTGTTTTAGCATGTCTACTGGACTTACGAGTCGTGGAGATACTAGCACACCTCTGTCTACCCTTTCGGGGATAATAGGCGTGAAGGTGCTGTAAAAAGCTCTTCAAATAATACAAACATTAAAAAATGTGTTATTTTACGAAACCACGATGCAAGTGAAACTCGTACAAATACTGCGGAACACTTACACGAATAAGTCAGTACTCCGCGGTTGGTTGTAATGCGACTTTCGAGAGATTGTCGAAAAAACATGAGGCGAGGGAAAAAAGTTCCTCTTTACAAGCTTTTCTCAACATTTCTCGCTAAATATTAAATTGAATACGCTACACAAAGCTAAAACTCGTTATATTTAGCGGCCAAATTGCTGTAGTGGCAACACTGCTCGGACGAGGCTCTCGCGGCAAGTTCAAGGTGAGCACGTCGCTCCACCCACACGCGCCGCTCCTAGAGCCGGCACAACCGTTACACTGGACCTCCGACACGACTCACTCTCCAAACTACATACACCACTCACTTCAACAAACACTCATTTGTTTATTACTACTTAAACACACAGCGAGTGCCAGCAGCTAGCATACGATCGCAGTCGTAACTACGTACTAAGTCACATTCACAAATGTTACTAATTAGTAACACGAGGGAGTAGTAGAATTAGTAATAAGGAGAATGGACATATGTCTTACCAAATAAGCACGTGAATTTTTAATCAATTCCCAAAAAGAATGTTCTTTCTCATTTGAGTTGTATTTTTTGTGTAGACGTGAAAAGAAAATGCTGGTGGTGGTAAGAAATGCATCGTAGTTCTATCATGAAAGAGTATGTGAATAAAATGGAAAATGCAAAATTGTCGAAACAGTTTTACAATGTAAATGTGGATAGACTTAGTTCAACTTAGGTATCCACATGTACCTACATATGGGGAGACTGAGTCGAGTTGGCTAAATCACTCGTGTATTATCCGAGGCTGGTGTCAAAAGCGTCCAAATTCGTTGTGTTTGTATGAAGAATAATGCATATAGAGCATTCTAGACGTGTACATAGGAATCATGACTCTTGTCACTAAATTCTCCCTGCCTACCCCGCAAGATATGTAAGTATGGTGTAGGTACTTATTAAGTTATAACTTATATTGTTTGAAAGAGCAAGCAGCATTTGACCCTTTAGAAATTTTATGAATATGAATGACGTTGAAATTGTTTTTTTTGCACGAATTATTTTTCATTATTTAGTTATTTAATGTGACTACGAAATACCAATCAACCTGAAAGTTTATTCATATTGTTTGCCTGTCTTTTTACTTTACAAATGTAAGTCGCATAGAATGAATTCGAGTCGGACATTTTTAAACTTTTCTTGACTATAGACCATTGACTTGAAAAGACACTTGAATGGTTATGAAATTCAAGTGTCTTCTCAAGTATAGTTCCAACGGTTTAGGTTGTCTGTTGTAATTGTATAACTAGCGACCCGCCCCGGCTTCGCATCGGTGCAAAACTGATACTAAATATACTATAGAAGGCTCTCAGACATCACATTAGAAACCTCAAAATTATCAGTGTTTCTCTATTATTTTCTACGTGTATTATACATATAAATCTTCCTCTTCTATACTTCCTCTTGAATTACTATCCATTAAAAAAACCTCATCAAGATCCGTTGCGTGGTTTTAAAGATCTAAGTATACATAGGGACAGACAGACGCGAAGCGACTTTATTTTATACTATGTAGTGATAATGGCTGTTGTTTAATTTATTATATACGTTATTAATTTATTGCATAAATGAAATTAAAAATAGAATATGAAATAGGAATCCATTTAGAAAGGATTCTGGAAATTCCAACTTTAGAAATAGTGTCCCTATTCCTTTACTATCTCTAAGGTCGTATGGAAATATAGTAAATATTTTGGAAATTTGTATTTGGTTCAAAAACTAACTAACCCTAATAATTGGAGCAAAATAAATTATTCAAAGTTATACGAAAGTTGGATATTATAGTACAATAATGTCCCTATTTCCTTGTTCGCTCTTAGTCTGTCTGAATGAAATAATAAACCCTTTTGTGACCAAATCATTCAACTTAACTCTGTTGAGTTTCTCTTTTTCTGTTGAGTATTAATAGTGAGCGGTAATATTTCATCATATTAGGTGAAGCTAGGGCCGTTTATGTGAATAAAAACGCGTGTAATCACTAACAATACTGATTATCAATAATATAATGAAGTAGCTGTTCGTGTCATCGTTTTTTTTTTGCATTGGACCTATTTTCCAAAAATAAAAGTAGCCTACAATATATTACTTCTTGTACTAACTTCAATTCTCTCCCTCCCGGGACCAAAAATCGAAAATCCATGTTTTTTAACTATGGTATACACTTTCACCAGAATACTCACTCACCACCAGACCCACTCACTCGCTGACCAGAATCACTTGAACGAAGCCATGGTTACTGAGTGTAATTCTCATAATTTCAACACTATTAGGAGAATCATGGATTATGGATGAAGAAATATACTAAAACAAAAAAACGAAACGATACTACCACTCCTCTGCCTACCCCTTCGGGGATAATAGGCGTACTATATATTATATATTGCCCATTCCCATTTATATACAGCTCAGTGTAATTATGAGTTTTCACAAAATAACACCTTTTCCTAAAATATAATTCATGAGTAATTAGCGATAAAAATATTCAGCATATATAATTATAAAAAGTAAAATATTTATCAAAAATATATTTATGTTAATGACCAAATCCTATCACTTACCTTGGTATTGTGATTACTTGTCCGAGTTCGTCAGCTAACACTAGAACAGTTCCTTGTCCATGTCCGCCCACTACCACGGAAACACTACCGTCCACTAGCTGACCACCACCACTCACCAACTGTCCATCTTCTAACTGACCGCTGATCATTTCAACCCGCTTTTGATCCGGCGTCGTCGTGTATATAACAGTCTCTTTGTCGTCCTCGTATATGAGGTCTATGGGTGTCTTCTCGTCGATCGCTTCCATGCCCTGGTCGTAGACATCGGGTTGAACGGGAACTTTGTTTTCGGGAGCGTAAGCAGCGAGTTCGTGGGGCGAATGTCGATAGGAGTGGGCCTCGGGCGGATAGCCGTCGTCGGAGTCCATCTCGACCTTGTGCGGGTAATAGTCGTGCGCGGGCTGGACCGGGGTCATGGTGGCGAGCACGGCGTGCGCGGGCGCCGGCGAGCGCGGCGACGCCCCGCCTCTGGGGGAGCCCGGCGACGCCGACATGGCGCCGCGAGCCGACTGCGCCCCGCACACTTCTCTACCCTAACTCTACCTCCTGAAATACACATACTCTCATATATCTCTACTCAGTAGGCTCTTGTATATTACAAGAAATTTTACGAATCCTAATGCACGACCGTCTATAAATTTCATAAAAATCGTTGGAGCCGTTTTTGAGATTCCGGTTATTGTATATACAAGAATTGCTCGTTTAATAAGCCTTTACACCATATCATACTAATGAATCAATTAATTATAACCACATAAAGACTTCAACTTTTCCATGTAACTTCGAGTTCCACATGTTACCTACACCTAATCAGTGTAGATTACGTAATCAAAATTGGTGGAGTATTTTAACTGTCCGATCTACATTAAAAACTTATTTTTTTTATTTAATAATTATTTATTTTATAATCATCATTTCCCGTCTACAACTTAGTGTAGTGCTCAACTTACGCCTACGATTTGAATAAATTAACATAAACAATTATAAAGATAACCGCTGCCATATCATTAGGATCCGTTAAATTCCTTATAATGCACAAGCAGCCTTACTGTATCCTTAGTCTAAATGTATCTTATCACCATCGGACGTAACGTGCTTATTTGACTTTTTGAATTAGATCATTTCTATATCAAAAAAGGCGAGCACCCAAAAAAACGACTACGCAACGAGCAATGCAAAAACAGGTTCACAAACCTCAATACAGGTATGAATCTCTAAATTGTAACAAAACGAGTTCTAAAGTGTTTACTACGAAATACAATAACAATATAGTAAACGTTGGTTGCAGGTAACAAAGAAACATCAGCTGATTCGAGTCCAGTTAGAACAGAACGAGTATTAAGTGGCACCTGATCGTCGAGAAGTGCCCGAACTTGTTCAGGAACTGCGGTGCCCAGGCTCACAGAAAAGCACAACGGTACAAACTGGACGTAGGTACTATCGCACATCCACATGGCTGTCAAACATGTCGTGGAAACAATTCAAATAAATAAAATCACAGCCTGCTCACTGACCAAGGGGAAACGGCTCCGAAAACCATAAAACTGATCGAGGGTTATTGATGGCGTTATGAGAGGATTTGATATAGAATTTCTTCACATGTAGAATATTTACCAATATATGGACTAACAATAGATTTACATTTACAATACTGATTACTCATATTAATCACATCTTAACAAAAACTTATTTCAAAGAAATGCTTATCCATCAAAATTCAACATTGACGTCATGACAATACGTATTGATTTTGTCTGGCAAACATCCGAAATTAATTTTTGTTTATAAATATGTCGACAATTAAAAATGAAATGGATAAAAAGATATGAAAAAAGAGAAATTAAATATAATATATTCTAAAAACAAGTCTGTGAAAACTGAATCGGGGTATAGGGTACGAATTGGCCAAATCTCCTGTCCAGTTTTCAACCTTTCTTTAGGTTAGGTGTTCTTTGTTTAAGAAACTGTTAAACTCAGATTTTGTAAATATTTTTACAACTTACTACAAATAATTAAATACATGAACTAATTGGAATATTATCTTACGATCTATCAAATTAAATAATCTGTAAAGTCATTAAGAGTTTAACTGAACACGTTGTAACAAAGAAAAGAAGGCCGTCGGTTGTCTTGCCTTGTAATAAACTGTGAGCTCTATTAATTATTTCATCGTTAAATAATTTAAACAATATAGTATAAAGGCAAAGACAAACAAATATATGTAATACTAGAATTAACTACGTAAGTTATTAAACTCATTCACGTCCAGTATTTTGTATTAAAAAAATTTAAACGCTATTGCTTCGATGTAAAAGGAAAAATAAATTACAAAAAGGCTCTGCGGCGAGGCTGAGACGTCGATGTGTGCGTGAGCATACTTCGACGTATGATACTCGCTGAATACATCGACACAACAAGAAATAAAAGCGCCTTATGCACGCACACATAGGGCTCATTAGCTCTGTGTGCCATCGATGGATTAACATGGATATTCACAAACCCATACTTTAGTTTAATGAACACTAAAACAAAAGTAAGCAAGCTTCAAACTAATCAAAACAGATGCAATGACATTTTTGTAAGTTCAATGACAGACTACATATTTTGCTAGAAAACTCGACCACAAATCAACTTTAACTATTCACACACACGTTATTTTCAAACTCGAAGTAAAAAAAGTAAATAAGCACGTCATTCCAGTGAGAGCGAGGTCGGGGGCGGCAGCGGCGCGAGCGTCCAGGCGCAGGCCGTCACGCATGCGCGTCAAACTAGTCTCATGACGTCACGGCCTGCCCGGCAAATTATAAAACCGGCCGTGCAGCTCGGCGTAGAGCGGCTCGCAGCTACTGGCGCGGGCGGCACGGCGCAGTGAGACGCAGGCTGTCGACCGACCCCGACGCGCCCGGGGTGCCGGTACCGTGGTGGGCGGCGTCTCGACGCTGCGGGCCGTGCGCGGGCGCGGGAACACGAGCACTCGGCGAGCGGCGCTACGGAGCGCGGGCGCAGGTGCTCTGAGCGCGGCAGCCTCCGCGCGCCGGCGCCGCCGCCCGCCCCTCTCGCCCGCCCCCCGCGCTCTCGCACGCACCAAAACGATCAATTTATCTTCAGCGTATGCTGGCCCTCCTACCCGAGGACATTGCCCAAGGTGCTTCAATGTCCTGATCGAAGCGCTTTCCTTATCCGATTGATGAATTCTATTAAATAGCCACTCGAGTAGTGTCGCCGCGCCGGGCCGCCTCCATTTCATTTGAGTTAACCTATCTCGGTAACGTTGAATAAAGATTTTTAACTGGACAACGTCCTAAAGGCAACGAAAGCCTGCGGCGTTACCTTGTTACGAAAGCTTCGAGTTGCCGCTTCCAAATTGTCACTTAAAACAGGTATCAATAAATGTTGCAAGTGAACTGTTATGGTAATTTGATTCGCTTTTACCAAGGATCTGTTTATTGGTAACTCCTAATTAGTAAACCTGTTATTTTATCAAGAATATTACCATGTGATTAAATTAGTTAGACTTAAATATAAATAAAATAATAAATTCTTCTTATTAGTCTATCAATACTTATGACTGCTGATGACCGCACAAGCGAATGAAGTTCTGGGTTCGATACGTTGGTGAAGCATTTTGTTTTATAAGAATTTCTTGCTAGTATGCGTTTTTTTCATTTTCCTGTAAGGATACGTTGCACATAACAAGGCCTATGTTCCTTATATGGATGGGAGTACCAGCTACAACGTCCGTCTACCCATTTTCTATATGAATAAAGAAATAAGGAAGTTACTGTATTTATTAATTTAGAAAAATAAAGCCCTGAGGTGACTGGGAAAACAAAAATTGCAAAGCACAAAGGCTTGGTAGTTCATTGTTCTAGAAAAAATGTGTAAAAAGCAAAGACTAAGGAATTAAATATATATTGAAGTGCGAATTAGACTTACATACAAAAGAAGTCTGTAGTACCGCAGATTTCTTTGTGTGTAAGAGTACCTATAGCAGTAAAGTTATGCAAACGAGGTCGCGGGTATTTGCTAATCTATATTAAAAACAAATTGAAGTGCCTATGCAAGGTGAAAAAAAAGCTTTTACTGATGATTCTTAATGAAAAAAGGCTAGAGCTTCGAGTGTATTCGAATTCGACCTAATCAGGGATTGGGAATGTTTACCTTTCTGCGTTGCAGAGGTCAAATGGCAGTCCCTATGTGTAAAAACTGGCGCCCTTGCCAAATCCCTTAGATTAAGTAGCCGACCGCGATATCACCTGATATATGAAGGCTAAGACGAAGGAAGGACTTAATAAAAAAAGAATTAGGGTTCTGCACAAAAGATAAAGGAGCTGGAAGCAGTTAGTGAATATATAAACCAACTGCATATGTGACTGTGTCGATGTGTATGTTCTGAAAGAAGGAACCATAACGTAAAAGTCTAATATACACTTTTTCTAAAATATAAGTAATGATATACTACTTAAACTTTAGCTATCTATCTGCAAAAGTCCCTTTAAAATCTGCCCTGCCGTTTCGGAGTAATCCAGAACCCACCTACTGAAACTTTTGTAAAGTTCACTAAAATCTGTCCAATTTAATTGGAATTTTTGCTCCTTGTTGGTCCGGGCTTGTTTGCAGAATACACCATCTGCACTCCTGCCAGGCAGCTCGCAAAAGGCGAGCTTACATATTTCTATCACTAACTACGAGACCTTTGACAAGGTGGTACAGTTCTGTAGCGGCTCGCCCGGTTTATTATTCCTGCCGCCATAACATAAACAGGAACTAATAACTCTTGTGATTAGTTCTTGTTTGGAGAGTCAGGTAGACGGTAAAATTACTTTTGCACGAGGGCAGACATTCCGGCCTCAGGTTGGAAACGCACCATTATCACCTATGGTGTCTATTGGCGGCGTGAATTTTTTACCATCAGGGAAACCGTCTGCTTGTTTGCCTACCAATATTATAAAAAATAACGCAAACTCTTATAATTATTGTTTTTGTAATAAGTACTGTACACACGTTTATATACATATCGTATAAACCTATTATCTCGACACTACAAACACCTTACTTACATTTTATTATTTACTAGCCTTTACCCGCGACTTCGTCCGCGTGGTTTCCTACTAAACTATAATATGGTTTATTTTTAATGCATGCAATTCAATTCTTTAAATATAAGCAGCTCTAAGTAGATCTATTTATAAAAAAAGACTTACAACTCGACTACTAACAACTCCATTACATCGGCCCTGAAGTATTGGAAGTCAGCTGGAACAATCCGAAAGCGAATTGAATTGAAAAAAAAAACGAAATAAACAAACTTTACGAAAAACTTGCCTCCATTTTGCATAGTTGAACGAAAAGTATCCAAAATGTTAATAGGTGGCGACCTGGCGTAGGACCTTTAAATACACCAAATACACGGACGGTTGGAAAATATATTTTCTCAATATATTTTTTAAATATCTTCAACGTACAATACTCGCTTTACCACAGTTTTATTTTGTAGGGAGGAAAATAAGGACCTTGTATGTTGCTTTGCTTTGCTAGTGTGGGCATTGGGGGCGTGGGTGCTGTGGGCGTGGTGCAAGGGGCGTGGTGCTGTGGACGTGGTGCTGTGGGCGTAGTGCTGTGGACGTGGTACTTTGGGTGTGGCGCTGTGGGTGTGGCGTTGTGGGCATGGTGTTGTGGGCGTGGGCCACGCCCATGCCAAATTCAACAACTTAATGTAAATAAATTTAAACAACTTATGTCAAAAAATTATCCTTAAAAAATATACATTCAGACAAAAATTATCTAGTATACTGCTGTGTGTTATAATTTTCTTCATTGCTTTTTATTACAATCTATCAATTAAAAATTTCATGATTGAAAAATAAGGTAATAAACAAACTATATGAAAAACATTGCCTCTGTTTTGGCGCAGTCGGATAAACGTGTCATATAATAAGTTGCTAGGGGTACAATCTACAAATTTCATAAAAATCCGTTTAGTAGAGTGTGATTAAAGAACGTATTAACAAACAGACATACACTTCATTAGGGTTCCGTACCTCAAAAGGAAAAAACGGAACCCTTATAGGATCACTTTGTTGTCCGTCTGTCCGTCCGTCTG
>DVZN01001002.1:0-11083 GCA_018237365.1 Caria ino melicerta
CGGCTAATCGTGGGTTTATACTAGTATGTAGTATATACCTCTGCCTACCCTTTCGAAGACATATGGGCGTGACGATAATATTGTATACAAACATGTTACTTACAGTATAACCTACCCTGTTGTCTACATGTTGCTAATTCTAACAAACTAGAATTGTATTTAAATTAAAATTATATATTGCGTTAAAAAAGTTACGTGTTTTAATACTAAATTTAAAAAAAGTTATCAATTCATAAAAAAATCTAATGTGAAAAAGGGTTCTTTTATATTAAGTAACATAGGGGAAAGCCTGAGAGGGGGTTTTTGGAGTTCTTCACGCACGTTAAGTATAAGTACGGTGGGTTCATTGCATTCCAGTATTTATGGTATGTATTTATTTATCTGGTGATAAATTATTCTTCTTCTTCGTCTTGCCTTATCCCATTCCTGTATCAGGTGGTATGGTGGTCGGCTACCTGATCTTGAGGATTTGACAAAGTGACTTCCATCTGACTTCTGCAACCCAGAAGGGAGACCAGGCGCAATCCTAGATTAGGTCCAATTCGAGTATTCGAATCCTCTCACACGATTGCCTTCGCGGAAATGCACCCAGAAAATGTATTAAAGTTAGAAAAACTCATTTGTATATGGCGGCGTTCAAACCTGGAATACTTGAATGAAAGTCCGAAGCTCTAACCATTAGGCCATCGAGGCTCTAACGAGAAAAAAATACGTATCGATTGACCATACGATTTGATGTATACGTATTGACGAAGGGTGTTAGTCAATGATATATACAAAGAATACACCAGAATAAATTTAATAAACACCCAGACCCAGAAATGCGAACGCCTATGTTCATCACACAAACGCCCGCCTCCATCGGGAATCGAACCCGAGCCTCGCTACATGTCGACGTCATAACGCAACTACGCTACCACTCGGCCAGCAAGACGGTCAAATCACAAAGATCAACTTGCAATCTAGTTAACTACAGTGTTTGTCACTGTTAAAATTGTAATGGTTTTGTTAGTTTTTTGCTTAGAATTTTTTAAATGCATCAATGTAATACAATTACTTTTTTTGTTACTTTAAATAATAGTAGGAGAAACTAATTTTTTCTTGTTTTTTTTAGCTTATTTAAATAAAGCTGACTTATTTAAACTGATAATCAATATGTTATTTTTCATAAATATTTTGAATGATTACATTCTAATTGTATCATAGTATGTAAATCATGTACAAAAAAACTGTGTAATTGAAATTGTCCAAATTTTAATTGGAGATTTATAATGAAAATTTTATATATAAATATATTTTAATATTTATTAATAGTAACACATCAATCTATTTTATGATCAAGTGGTCATAAAATGTACATTTGATGATTTATTATTGTCTCAAATATTCCACAAACAATACACCTCTAAATTAAAACATAACAGAAAGCCATAAAATACATACCTCCTCTGTGCTGTTGGCCTGATGAAGTGTGTAGTCCCTCACAACTGAAGGTGAGAACTCAACAATATAAGTCAGTATATCTATAGATGCAGTCTTCGTCTTCTGGTCATCTATACTAAGTGTAATCTCTAGAGCTGGCAGGATACCCAATGATACTAATGTTTTATAAAAAGCATCCTTGTCTTGTGGTTGTAAATTTTGTGAAAAGTTACAAAACTCCTTCAAAAATAATACTAAATCACGTCTTTTTACATCTGGTGTCTTATCATCCATAAGCAACTGAAATAAATCTGTTAAAAATTTATCATCCTCTTCTATAAGTTTAACTATTTCTACTTTATTAAAAAATATAAAACTTGACAATGTGCTTAGCAAATTATCCTCAAAAACCGTAGGTGTTGGTAAAACAATGTCTTGAATATACTGCACTCTGTATGTTTGGTGAATTTTAGCTAACAAATCTTTATTTTTTATAGGAATGGCCTCCCGAAATTTCGCTAATTCTCTAAGATACTCTCTGTGTTTTTTAGGTTGTGACAAACTAGGATCATATTCTAAGCACCCTACAACATCAAATATAGTGTCATCTGCAAACATTGTGTCAAATAATGTATTCTTGTTCAAAAGAAATATACTTTTAAATATCTCATATAGATGATGTAGCCCCTCAATATTTTCTATATCCTCACACATATGAAATAAGTTTAAGAGTTTTTTGATATAGTGCTGGGTTTCCAAAGCTGCTGCTAACTTGTCTTTTCTGGCTGGTGATACAAGACAACTGTTAACCAACTCGCTTATGTCTTCTAAACGACCCATCTCACATGCTGGAAGCTCTACAGGCTGAACACTATCTGACATCTCATCAAAACGCTCATCCTCAGATTCTTCTACTATATCTTGTGTAATTTCCACAGATGGGTCTTTTCCTTGAACCTAAAAAGATAAACAAATAAATAAATTTATAATTTACTGTTGGCAAGCTTTAATACTCAATCTATCCCTGATATTACCTACTGTCAATATAGCTCCATCTCATATCTCCATATCAAAAAGTGAAGATAGTTCTATCAACAGTAGATAAAATGAAGAAGATATTGAGTACCGAAACCTGCCATATATGGGATTAACTGGTAAATGGTTACAAGATGAGAGCTGAATTTGAGGTCCATACCTTGTGTTTAAATATTTTATTCAAAAACAGTCATTATATGTGAATGTTAAGAAAAAATAAAAAAAACAGCTTCTCTTCTAAATAATAATATTTTATAAACCTTGATATCTATATCAGGGATTCCCAAAGTGTGATTTATGGAACCTAAAGGTGCCATAGAATAGGCTTTAGTGTTCCTCCAAAATTAAGATTGAATGCTACCCCACATATACACATGATTGTTGGACATAAAACCAAATTATAAAATGATTTCATATAAAAAAATAAACCTTCATTCTTCACATTAAAACATTTAATGTTCAATTTTTATTGTATTCCATAAAAAATGTTTTTTTTTATATAAAATTCAATGTTGATTTTACTTATTTGATAGAGGATTTAACAAAATTAAGGTATTTGGACCTCACATCCATATCTGTTGTAGTATAATGTCTATCTTATTATATCGTCTTTAGGTCTTTGTTTGAGGTGCTGGGTATATTCCAATATAAGAGTAGTACTAATTTTACCAAAATTTTGAATTATAAAATATCTTAGTCACTACATAGAAATTGGCAAAACCACATGGTCCCAGACAGTGGTCAAAAGCCATCAAAAAAAAGGTTGATGTTCCTTAATCTTTAAAGTTTAGGAAACTGTGGTCTATATGACTCAATGAGGATGGGGCAACAATAAAATACATCAGCAAGTTAAACACTTTGTAAAAAAGGATCTCAATATCCCTCATATTTATGACAGTATTTTAGTACTCACATAGTAATTTTTATTTATATCTATAATATTCTCAGCTCTTACTTAAACATTACTTAAAGTATTTTTTTATATCAATTTACAATATTTATAGGACTGAATATATTGAAGATTAACATTCTACATACCTATATTTCAAATTATAGATATGTTTTGAAATGATTAAGTACAAAAAAATGCCAAACTTAGGGTCAACACCGCAAATTTAAAAGATAATTAAAATTATAGCAACTGTTTTCATATTTAGTACTGGCACATATATGTAGATAGAAGTAATGAGTCTGTCTTCCACTAATATGATTGTAATTTTACTAATTTATAAAAATACAAATGTAAATACAGTAATGAATGTTTTTATTTTGTACTCACATAAATACAGACATATAGATATGTATGTTTAATATGTGTAAATTAAGAAAACTAAACTTGATATTTACCTGGCAAATCTTTTCCCATATTTCATCACAGCCTGCCTTTTCCTGGAAACTTAAGGCAAGGTCAAAGTTGTCTCCTTCTGACCACACAATCAAAGTATCCTGCTGTTTCTGGTATGCTGTGTCTGGCTGTATTTTACTCTCTAAAAGGAGAGTTCCATCTGATTCAGCTCTAACCAATAATGAAGTACCTTTCAACCTTTCCACATAGCACGATGATACATGTCCGGTACCTCTATCATCCCATTGCCTGTCAGCGTTCAGAGCATAAAGCTTTACTCTTCGTCTAGTGTCTGTCATGATACTCAAATTGAGAATGACTATATGTACTCAAATATAGTTATAATTTTACTGGCGCTATTCTATTGCACCGATTTATACAGTTATTTTACTCCCATTTGTGTGTAAACATGTGTACCTCTGTAAAAACAAAACAAATCTCATTAAACATTAAAAAACCGCAGTAAAATACAATCACCATGACTAAATAATTGGTTTAATTACATTCTTTCCAATGTTGATCCAGCATTATCGTTTTAAAAAAGCTGTAATGTTATATTACTAAAAAATAAAGGTAGTTTTGTGTAATTTTCAAATGGTTTTACATTAACATTATTTTAATATGACAATGGATCACAAAATTATCGGATATCACAAACAAAACAATACAATCTGTAAGCCTTTCACTAAACATAAATATCAGATAATATCACTTAAACAACCAAATCTTAACACTTCTATAGTAAGTAACTTTCCAAAAGCACGATATTTACCGGAATACACATTATAGAATCGTCAAATTGACGTACCTTCAAAATATTAAAACATCAGATTTCGCCATATTGGATTCACAACAACGCTTCGAATAGAGGGGTTCTCAAATCAAATATAAATATGCGCCAGATTTAAATTGAATAGGATCATATATTGAATAAAATAAAATACAGAATAAATGATATTAATAAGCATATTTATTGAGATAAAAAGTATTATTCATTAAAAATATGTGTATCAAAATGTTTAGGCTTAAATATTTCATATTTAAAATATATTTCGTGTTCTACAGATTTAAGTTCCTTCATCCTTGTTGTAAGTAGTGTTGCCCAATAAAAATAACAATGTAACACAAACAATTTTAAAATAATTTAATTGCAATGATTTTGGTTTAGAATTTTTTAGAACACTCTTATTCAGAACTTTGAGTTATGGATTATGGAACATCTAAAACTCATTGGCGTGTTTGTTGTTGTGTAATTATGAAGGTATCACGCGATCCCTCGATCAAGTTGGGCTGGTTTGACAAATGTGCTTGTCAAACATATTTGATCGTTATCGGGACACTTTAGACCTCAGATTACTGATCTTAGCTTTAAGGAACCCGTTCATTGGTTGACGCCGGACGGCTTACAATGGATTACACGGATTTTTGTACAATAAAAATGCTGACGTCTAGTATGATTGGTACAAATAGTGTCTATCCGCATCATAAATGTAATAAACTGACGTTTAAGAGATCGGCAAAGCAAATGAAACAGAGTATAGTATACCATATGTTAGAGCGAAATAGACAGGTAAGACAATTCACGTACACGTTTTGGGCCTATATCGGCCTAACGTTTGTAATGTTTAAAGTAAATCTAGCTTTATTATAATAATTTATAGTATATTAATAATTTATGATAATAAAGTGTTAGAATAAGATTTATTATAAGTAATTGGACGTCGAAACGTGTGCTGTACCCGAATATAACTCACCCAAGAAAAAAATCCCACTAAAATGAATTTATTTATTTATTTATATATAATCTCAATGCATAGAAATTAGAATAAATATGTACACAAATGCGAAAAAAAATCCTATTTCCAACCTAATTTTCTAGGCAATGATATTATCGATAAAATGGTATCGATGTCTACAGTAAAAACGTAATTTAAACATGTCGCATGCAAGGTTTACAATGTGTTATACAACTACATATTTTTTTCATTGCTAGCTGCCTTAAAAAAAGGGAAGATTATGTGTTCGCCTATTTTATTTTGTACCTATGTCCATCGAGCTTATCACAAAATTATAAATAATAGGGCTCTGTGGTCGAGTGGTGTCTGTGTCCGACTTTGAAGCGCGTGGTCCCTGGTTCGATTTCCGGGTCGTGCAACTTGTTTTTTTTATTTATTAATTAATAGGCAAGCATTTGACCGCCATCGCACCTGATGTTAAGCGACGATGCGGCCGAAGATGGATCATGCCTGCTTAGAAACAGCTTGAGAGCGTTACCCATTCGCACTGTTAGTCATTCTGGGTGACTTCAAAACCCACTATCAAGAGTGGCTGTTCCTATATCAGATGACCAACCATGCTGGTAAAGAGGCTTACAAACTAGTTTCTGTATTTAATGTCCATTTTGTACTCCATACTCATTCTTCAAGACTTCAAGTACTTTATTCAGATCCATTGAAGTTTTTATTGTGTTACATAATGATGAGTTTAGCCCACACTTGTCTGAAGTCTTGTCAATTTCATATATGGCGATGCTTTTTCCAGTTTTTATATTGATAATTTTGTGATTAAATAATATTTATATTAACGAAATTCTGCTCAACTACATTTCTAAATATTTTTGTTCATTATTTTGCAACCTAGCCCTTTTTGAAAATTTTTCACAAATCTAGCCGTTTTTTAGGTTATGATTTAGCTAAAAACCTAAGAAGTGTTCTTGGAGAGTGCGTGTCAAACAATCATTTGAATTACAAAATAATTACCATGAATAACGTCACTAAAATGTGTTTTATCTCTTTCTGTGGCAACCGTGATGTGATTCCATAGTACAGGACACTTACGATTTTCGAAATTTAAACATGAACGCAAATTTTAAGAACCTCAGGCAGTTTCGGCTTATTATGACTAAACACCGATCTGGGAAAATTAAAATTGTCTTCAGCAAATTGTACTAGCAAAGAAAATATAATAATACAAGAACCTTCACTGCTTTGATCTCGAAGAAAATTGACGTTTTAGTAGTCTACAAAAATTCCAAAGCACCAGGTGCATTCGAAATTTTCGGTCTATTTGTTGCAAACGATTGGAATCGCCGGCACGGTTTTTCTGCACCAATCTAGCCGTGTTTCGCAGTGATCTGAGCACTTTTTGACGCCGGCAGGCCCCGGGATGTGAGGCCATGTACAAAAATAAGTTTACCGACTAACTTACCCTCCAAACTGAAACTCATCAATGACAAGTACTAAAGTAATAGCGGTAGGAATAAGTAAGGCGGTGGTACCAAACTGCAAAACTCTACCAACTTGTCAGAGGTCCCCGTGTTAGTGCCAGTAAGCTTCACCTCGCCTTTTGCATGCTGCCCAGCAGGAAGGCAGGAATCAGATCTGCAATTTTTTTCTTATAATCCGATGTTTAAGCTGAAAATACTGATTGTATTTCATTTTTTTAATGGTGGTTAATTCATGTTGTCTTACACAAAAAATGAAAAGGTGTGTCGCTTAAACGATTAACGTCTTTAAATAAAACATATTTGAAGTAATATTGATTTAAACGACAATTATTTCTAGCAATAATTGACATTATGTAAATAACTGTCATCAGCCCGCGCCTTCAACGCTCCTACGTCAAATTGTAATCAACATTTTAATGATAATTATACATGTTAAAATATAATTTGTGGCTCAATTTAAATTATTATATTGAGGCATGATTAAATTTCGAAATATATGTTAAATTTATAAACAAGTATTATCCATTTAAAAAAAGAACAAAGAAATTTGAGCAAATCACCCAAGTAACAGTAGCACTACTTACAACTATGTATTTATAAAAAATACTCACAAAATGAATTAAATATGAATATTTCTTAACTTTAAGAATATTTCATTAAAAAGACAAATTTTAATCTTTTTGATTATGGGACAGTCGCCCACACAGCAATTATTATTAGTGTTACAATTCTCCACTTCTTAATAATAAAAGCGTTGTGACGATATTATAATTATACGTATACTCGCAAGCGCGAGAAGGCCCCTACTCATTCGTAACCCAGGGTTGTGACCCGCGCCCAGTACTTATCGTAGCAGATTCGGCAAGTGACGGTGGCCTAGTACTAGATGAAACATCCATGGGTTTTAAGGTTCTTGGATATAACTCATAAAGATAAACCTTTTACAGAGTTGGCAAGGGCAGCATTGATTATAGCCTGTGAATATCGCAATGGCTTTTTTTATCTGTCGACTGCCATTTGCTTTTGTCTGTCAAATTTTTGATGTTATTTAAAAAGTTTTATTAATTTTAGTTTTTATTGAAACAATTACATCCATTATTGGTTTATTTTGCATTTAATTGGTGAATAAAAATTATTGTGAGGCTATAATATAAAATGTAACGAGAATCATTCTCTAATTTGTATGTGTGTTTTATAATTATTCTATCCAAATTACCATTGTTTTGGGTGTGCATTAAAAACAAAAAATATTGTTAGACAATTAATACGCGGGGTGTGCTTTTTCATCGTAAGTTAATATACTAAAACGCAGGTGATTTTACAAAAAAGTAACAATTATTGAGTGACAGATGTCATTATTGTCAGTACTCAGTACTATTATTAGTACACTATCTTGAAAAGGCAAATTAATATACATAATTTCTATTCTTTCTTAACAACCTATTATTACTTAATGCTACATATGGTATATTTCCAATATCTGACTTTACTATTTCAGTATGAATCCATGGGACCAAATGGAAGTCACATTTGCACACATTGTTTTTACCATTAGGTTGTAAAATGAATACATTATGTCTTTTTTGAGTACTACGGAAAATGTGGGGTAAGTTCTAATTAAACAATACTGGTGAATAGCTGAACTCAGTATTTCTTAAATATATTTGTCATTAGTTTCAGTGGTATTCCCCAAAACATATCGGAGACGAGTTGTGCTACTCAGTATAAAATGGCAGTTGAGACTGTGCCAGTAATCTGCAACAGTGAAGTGAATATGTTCATACATGACAGCTCTGGTGATGAACAAACATACATACCACATCTTAGTGATAACTTTTTTCATACCAAATTCAAAATTGATCCAAATGAGTTGTATACATTTCACGACTCTGATGTTGTCGCTGGAGAGATAACTGTTAGCCATACTGAAGATAATTCAGCCTACCCTGAGAATATTGATGTAAAATATAAACTTTTGCCAAGTCCTAACAAAGAAGTTGATTTATTGCATACAATAACAAATGGTGTGGTTAAAGAAGAGAAGAAAGTTATTTCCAATGGCCATTATTCTCCTCTACAAACACCTAAAGTTATTTCAATTCCAAATAATATAGATACAACAAAATGTAATACCAAAGTTCAAAAAGTAAAATCAGAGACTGGTTCAATTCAAGAAGTTCAGCAAAATTTTACTATTGTTCGACGACCAAGTGTCAACAGTCCAAAAAGTCACAATGTAATTGTTACTTCTCCAAAAGTCAGTATTAATGATGCTAATTCGAGTAATGAGAAGCCAATATCAACAAAATCAAATACAGAAACCTTTCTTGATGTGTTTAAACGTGAACAAGGGCTTGTAGAAACAACAAATGTTATAGTAAAAACTGAGCCTAGTTCGTCACCTGTAAAGACATCTGCTCCAACATCCAAAAAGCAACCAACAGGTATAGTTTATAATTATTATGTATTACAAAATTTTAATTTGTTTCTATTTCAATTAGTCTATAATATTAGAACAATTACATTTTTTTTCTATACTAGACACAAGTACAAATCGTGTCCATAGTAGACACAATAACAAATTTACATACATATCTTCGCGCCAAGTCCCTTACGGGGTAGGCAGAGAGTATCGAGTGTCAAGTGTCACGAGTCCTACATACTTGCCTAGCTTCCTCCACATTCATTACTCTCTTAATACATGCATTTACACATTAACTATACGTCAACAAACTTTACGAAAACCTTGCCTTCCTTTTCGTGCAGACGGATAAGATGTATCCTATATATTTCTTGGTGGTATAATAGCTTACGATATACAAAAAAAACTATGGATATGTTACCCGTCTACAAATTAATATTTAAAAGTTATTTCTTGTATTGGTCCAGGCTCCTTTGCAGAATATACCATCTGCCTTCCAGCTAAGCAGCTCGTAAAAGGCGAGCATAGTCTTACTTTCACTAACATCGTGACGTCAGACTAGGCTTTGCAGCAGTCGCCCGGGTGAAATGGTACCATCGCCTTAACTATTTCTACCGTCATAACATCAATGCTTGACATTGTCGTGTTCCAATTTGGAGGGTAAGGTAGGTAAACTTACTTCTGCATGAAGCTTAACATCCCGGTCTCGGGTTGACAACGCACTGTTACCACCTTTGGTGTATATACGGCGTAAATGTCTAACCATCAGAAAATCGGTTTGTTTGTTTGCCTTTCAAAATTATAAAAAAAATATTATCTCTTGATCAAAAAATATTTAAAGTCCCCGGTATGCCCCACCCGTTATCCTTATGACAGCAAACTCATCGCGGCCTAACAAATGACACCTTTAGTGGAGACGAGAGAGACACTCACAGCAAATGAGGCTCCTTTCATACCACGTGGCTTATTTACGTGAGTCCACGGTTTCATTCATGTGAGCCAAAAGGTTTTATCAAGTGACAAACCCACGTCTAATACTTAGAATGCATATTTGCTTATCCACACACCTTCCACCCATACATATAATTTAAATTTAAATTTTAAGATCACAATAGTTGTATTGCCAGATAAAATAAAAATCATCACGCCCATATATCATTGAAATGAAGGCAGAGAGATGGTACATATCTACTAGTATGCACCCGTGATTAGCCGACGATATTAGGCACAAGTCCAATCCCAGACAACGTTATGTTTTTCAGACAAACACACATAGAAAAAAAAATTGCTTGACCCGATAATCTAACCCGGGACTTCTCACGTCCAAGTGGGACACAGACAACACTAGACCACAGAGGCGATAAAATGTTTAAATAACGCTATTGAAAAGGGGAGTTGATAGTAAGTAGAAAGGTGAATAATAAGATTTGTATGTATTTCATAAAGGGGCATTATGAAATACATACAAATCTATATATTTAATATAAATAAATAAATATCGTCACGCCCATATATCCTCGAATGGGTGGGTAGGCAGAGATACATACTATATGCGCCCAGGATTAACCGACGGCATATAAAATAAATTAAAAAAATAGTCCTAAAAATAAAATAAAAAATTTGGCGTGAGACT